>CM042413.1:932405-1024905 GCA_023634145.1 Thymallus thymallus | reverse complement strand
CTCTCCATATCCATCTCTCCATCTCCATCTCTCATCTCTCCATCTCTTCATCTCCATATCCATCTCCATCTCTCCACCTCCGTCTCTCCATCTCCATCCCTCCACATCCGTCTCTACATCTCCATCTCTCCATTTCCATCTCTCCATCTCCATCTCTATCTCTCCATCGCCATCTCTCCACCTCCATTTCTCCACCTCCATCTCTCCACCTCCATCTCTCCACCTCCATCTCTCCACATCCGTCTCTACATCTCCATCTCTCCATCTCCATCTCTCCATCTCCATCTCTATCTCTCCATCGCCATCTCTCCACCTCCATTTCTCCACCTCCATCTCTCCACCTCCATCTCTCCATCTCAATATATCCGTCTCCATCTCTCCGTCTCCATCTCTCCGTCTCCATCTCTCCATTTCAATATCCATCTCTCCATTCCATCTCCATCGCTCCATCTCTCCACCTCCGTCTCTACATCTCCATCTCCCCATCTCTATCTCCCCATCTCCATCTCTCCATCTCCCTCTCTCCATCTCTATCTCCCCATCTCCATCTCCATCTCTCCATCTCTCTCTCCCTCTCTCCATCTCCATCTCTCCATCTCCATCTCTCCATCTCCATCTCTCCATCTCTCTCTCCATCTCCATCTCTCCATCTCTCCACCTCCGTCTCTACATCTCCATCTCTCCACCTCCATCTCTCCATCTCTCTCTCCCTCCCTCTCTCCATCTCCATCTCTCCATCTCCATCTCTCCATCTCTCTCTCCACCTCCATCTCTCCACCTCCATCTCTACATCTCCATCTCTACATCTCCCTCTCTCCATCTCTCTCTCCATCTCCATCTCTCCACCTCCATCTCTCCACCTCCATCTCCATTTCTATATCCATCTCTCCTTCTCCATCTCCATCTCTCCATCTCTATATCTCCATCTCTCCATCTCTCCATCTCCATCTCCATCTCTCCGTCTCCATCTCTCCATTTCCATATCCATCTCTCCATCTCCATCTCTCCACCTCCATCTCTACATCTCCCTCTCTCATCTCCATCTCTCCATTTCCATATCCATCTCTCCATCTCCATCTCTCCACCTCCGTCTCTACATCTCCATCTCTCCATCTCCATCTCTCCATCTCCATCTCTCCACCTCCATCTCTCCATTTCCATTTCCATCTCTCCATCTCTCCGTCTCCATCTCTCCATTTCCATATCCATCTCTCCATCTCCATCTCTCCACCTCCATCTCTACATCTCCCTCTCTCATCTCCATCTCTCCATTTCCATATCCATCTCTCCACCTCCGTCTCTACATCTCCATCTCTCCATCTCCATCTCTCCATCTCCATCTCTCCACCTCCATCTCTCCATTTCCATTTCCATCTCTCCATCTCTCCATCTCCATCTCTCCATTTCCATCTCTCCATTTCCATCTCTCCATTTCCATCTCTCCATTTCCATCTCTCCATCTCCATCTCCATCTCTCCATCTCCATCTCTCCATCTCCCCATCTCTCCATCTCCATCTCAGAGGTGGGTTAATGTTCTCTTCTTTACCATCAACCTCAAAGCGCAGTCCATGTTTTTGTCATTTCTGAGAATAGGTTTCTGGTCAGAGCCTTCAGCCAACATATAATACATTATCAGAGACTGGGCCAGCCCCTCTGCTCTCTACTTGGTGAGAGCATTAGTTTCTGGTCAGAGCCTTCAGCCAACATATAATACATTATCAGAGACTGGGCCAGCCCCTCTGCTCTCTACTTGGTGAGAGCATTAGTTTCTGGTCAGAGCCTTCAGCCAACATATAATACATTATCAGAGACTGGGCCAGCCCCTCTGCTCTCTACTTGGTGAGAGCATTAGTTTCTGGTCAGAGCCTTCAGCCAACATATAATACATTATCAGAGACTGGGCCAGCCCCTCTGCTCTCTACTTGGTGAGAGAAGAAAATATTTTAGAGGAAATTGCTTTTAAGTGCGTGCAGATTTTTATCCATCGGGGTGATCATTTTAAGACAACAGGAAGAGACACACATGAGCCTGTTTGGTTTTACAGCCTCGTGTTTCCCTGTGTCTGTGCAGGGATAAGTATATGTTTCTGTGTGTGTGTGTGCTTCTGTGTGTGTATGCGTGCGTGTCTGTGTGTGCCTTGTAGACGATCAACCTGGGACCATTAAACCACTCTGGCCCTCACTCACAAGTAACCACAGCTATTCTCCCAGAATAACATCACTTTTCCTAACACTGTGGGAGAGAGCCACTTTCAGCTACTGCTTTTCTCTTTCCCATTCACTCTCTCCTCCTCTCTGTTTGTATCATACTCCTAAGACCCTCTTCCTCTCCGTCTCTTTCGCTCTTTTTCTCTACCTATCTCTGCATCCCCCACACCCTCTCGTTCTCTCTCTCTCTATCTTCCTTTCTCTCTTGCTCCCGTTCTTTTACTTTCCCACAATAACCCTTCTCTTTCTCTATTTCTTCCTTCTCTCTCTCTCAATTCAATTAAATAAATGCTTTATTGGCATGAATGGGTGGTTGCCACTGTTGCCAAAGTAATGTATATGAAGAATTACATAAATGAACAATATGTTTGAGCAACAATAATAAAAATAATATATATATATATATATATATATATATATATATATATATATATATATCTACTAGAGCTCATATGTAGGACATGGCGGGAGATACTGTCTTTCTGCAGCAAGCTCTACTGTCTTTCTTAGACATCGTCTGCAGCAAGCTCTACTGTCTTTCTTAGACATCGTCTGCAGCAAGCTCTACTGTCTTTCTTAGACATCGTCTGCAGCAAGCTCTGCTGTCTTTCTTAGACATCGTCTGCAGCAAGCTCTACTGTCTTTCTTAGACATCGTCTGCAGCAAGCTCTACTGTCTTTCTTAGACATCGTCTGCAGCAAGCTCTACTGTCTTTCTTAGACATCGTCTGCAGCAAGCTCTACTGTCTTTCTTAGACATCGTCTGCAGCAAGCTCTGCTGTCTTTCTTAGACATCGTCTGCAGCAAGCTCTACTGTCTTTCTTAGACATCGTCTGCAGCAAGCTCTACTGTCTTTCTTAGACATCGTCTGCAGCAAGCTCTACTGTCTTTCTTAGACATCGTCTGCAGCAAGCTCTACTGTCTTTCTTAGACATCGTCTGCAGCAAGCTCTACTGTCTTTCTTAGACATCGTCTGCAGCAAGCTCTACTGTCTTTCTTAGACATCGTCTGCAGCAAGCTCTACTGTCTTTCTTAGACATCGTCTGCAGCAAGCTCTACTGTCTTTCTTAGACATCGTCTGCAGCAAGCTCTACTGTCTTTCTTAGACATCGTCTGCAGCAAGCTCTGCTGTCTCTACATTTTCTCCTAACAAAAAGCGGATTCTTTTCCTCAACAGACAGTTCAAGAAATCCTGCAAATGTTTCTTAACATTTCGGAGATACATACCTCTGATTGAGTCTTATTTTGAGCAGTGGAGTAGGAAGTGCTGTTCATTGTCTACTCCTCCCGACCCACGGTCCTTACGTAGGCTGTTTTCTCTAACCTCCATGGCATCCTGTCTCTTTTGCCAAGCTATGGTCACTGAGTCTTTATATTGTTAATGTCTTCCTTTGTTTTAATTATTTGATTTTGACAAGGTGTTGTGCTAATCTATTTCCAATTTGGTAACATTTAAGTTTGTGATTACATTAAATGAATTTCTGCCAATAATTAGTGTATGTATTTTGTTTAGAGATGTATATTTGTTCGAATTTTGTTTGAAGTCAAATGGAGGAATTTAGCTGGTGGTTTTGGGCCAGTTGCTTTAAAGGGTCACTCTTTGTGTTGTGGTGTTCGCGTAAGAAAGCCTTGTGATGATAATATTCTGTATCACAGTGTGCAGGGTTGGGTAGGTTACTTTCTAAATGTAATCATTTACAGTTACTAGTTACCTGTCCAACATTGTAATCAGTAACATAACTTTTGGATTACCCCAAACTCAGTAACATAATCTGATTACATTCAGTTACTTTTAGATTACTTTCCCCTTAAGAGTCATTAGAAGAAGACTAACATGTATGTTACTTATTGAACAACATCTATTACAGGATAAATCAATGTTAAAGTTTACATAGCTGGCCATACAGTGGGGAGAACAAGTATTTGATACACTGCCGATTTTGCAGGTTTTCCTACTTACAAAGCATGTAGAGGTCTGTTGTCATGTCCTGATTTGTTTCACCTGTCTGTGTTTGTCCCCTCCCCACACCAGGTGCACCCTATCTCCTTCGTCAATCAGTTTGGGTATTTAGTCCCTTGGGTTCTGTTAGGGTTTTGCCAGATCGTCTTGCCTAGTCAGTCGTTTCCAGCACTCTATCTCGTATTACTAACTCTGCCAGTCTGTTTCCCGGTATTTGGACCTCTACCTGCCTGTTGGATTACGTTCCTGTCTAGCCCCCTCATGTGCCTTCGACCATCTGATCTGCTGCCAAACGAACTCTGCCTGCATTACGGATTACGAGACTGTCTACTCCTCTGTACTGCCATCCTTCTGATTCCCGGTACCGAACTCTGCCTGAACTACGACTACGAGCCTGACTCCCCTTATTGGACGACTGCCATTCTGATTCCCTGTTACCAACACTGCCTGTCATTGACTACGAGCCTGTCTTGCCCCATATCTACTATTAAACAGTCAATCATATCCCTGCCTCCGTGTCCGCTTTTGGGTCCCATATATCTGTCGTTCTGTCAGAACGATCTGGCCATGACGGACCCAGCGGAGTTGGCCCATCTACAGAACGCAATAGCCCACCAAGGGGTTGTTGTGGGTCGGCACGAGGAGGTGCTACGTTCAATAGCAGAGGAACTCAGCGAGCAGAGAGAGAACCAGCAGCGAGCCACCGAATGCCTGCTCAAACACTTGGAGAGGTTAACACTGGCACTACCGGCACAGAGCGCTTCCCCCCCGTCTCCTGTCCCACCTATACCCAGCAACCCAACACCTTCCCCGGTATCCCTAAGAGAGCCGCACTTACCTGCTCCCGAACGGTTCTCTGGTGATTCTAGTTATTGTCGTCCTTTCTTGTCCCAGTGCTCGCGTATCTTCGAGCTGCAGCCATCCTCTTTCCCCACAGAAAAGTCACGGGTCGACCATTTGATAACCATGATGACGGGGCAAGCCCTGGCCTGGGCTACACCGATTTGGGACCAGTTTTTGATGCTCCATTATCCGGAAGAGAAGCGGCACGTCAGCTGCTACATCTAAAACAGGGGACTAGCAGCGTGTCGGATTACTCCATCAAATTCCATACCCTGGCAGCGGAGTGCTCATGGAATTCCGAGGCTCTGCTCGATGCCTTCTACGACGGATTATGTGATCCCATCAAGGATGAACTCGCCGCCCGAGAGGTGCCTCCCAGTTTAGACAGCCTCATCGCCATTGCCATGCGAATTGGCAGTAGGCTTCAGGAACGTAACCGGGAGAGAGAAAATCGTCGTCCTGCCCAGGCACTTCCGCATTTCGGCGGATTGGGTAGCAGAGCGTCACCGGGAGTAACGGCACCACCCGAATACTTCCGAGAACCTTCGAGTGAGTCCGAAGTCCTGACATCTGAACCCATGCAAATAGGAAGGACACAACTGACGGCCGAGGAACGTCAACGCAGGATAGACAGTCGCAGCTGCCTCTACTGTGGAAAGAAGGGACATTATGCAGCCGGTTGTTCTTCAAAAAGGGCGGGCTCATTCGTAACTGCAGGAATACGGGTGAGTCAAACCAAAACCCTGTGGGTACCCCCGGTTCGTTTTCCTTTTCCTGCCACAATTATTTGGGATTCCCAAACCCTTAGAGTAAATGTCCTTATGGATTCAGGTGCTGACGATTGTTTTATAAATAATTCCCTTCTGGTCAAATTAGGCATTCCCTCACGCCCTTTAAGCACACCCATCGAGGCCACAGCTCTGGACGGTCGTTCTATTGGGCGGGTGTCACAGATATCGGTGCCCGTTACTCTGATTCTGTCTGGCAACCACAGGGAGGAGATCCAGTTCCTGCCCCTACATTCCCCTAATGCTCCAATTGTGTTAGGCCATTCATGGCTTGTTAAACACAACCCTCACATAGATTGGACTACCGGTTCTGTTACTAACTGGAGCCCTTTTTGCCTTGCTCATTGTCTGAAGGCTGCACCTCATGATCTTACAAGACAGGTTTCACAGGCCACGGAGGACATCGACTTGTCATCTGTTCCCCCCGAATACTGGGATCTAAGGGAGGTCTTCAATAAGTCTCGGGCTACCTCGCTACCACCTCATCGGCCATACGACTGTGCCATAGACCTCCATCCAGGCACATCACCCCCCCGTGGACGTCTGTATTCCTTGTCCGGTCCGGAAACTAAGGCCATGGCAGATTATGTGGAGACCTCCCTCAGGGCTGGGATTATTCGGCCATCTTCCTCTTCTGCTGGCGCAGGGTTTTTCTTCGTAGCCAAAAAGGATAAGACTCTTCGCCCATGCATTGATTACCGGGGTCTTAATGACATCACGGTGAAGAACCGATATCCACTCCCTCTGCTGGCCTCCGCTTTTGAATTGCTCCAGGGAGCCACAATCTTCTAAAAACTGGACCTCCGAAACGCGTACCACTTGGTACGGATAAGAGAAGGTGATGAATGGAAGACTGCCTTTAACACTGCTAGTGGACACTATGAATATCTGGTGATGCCATTTGGGTTGACTAACGCCCCCGCTGTCTTCCAGGCTCTGGTAAACGATGTGCTCCGGGACATGATTAATCGTTTTGTTTTCGTGTATCTGGATGACATTTTGATTTTTTCCCACTCGGCTCAGGAACACACAGCACACGTACGTCAGGTCCTCCAGCGATTATTAGAGAATCAGCTGTTTGTAAAAGCAGAGAAGTGTGAGTTCCATCGCTCGGTCATTCCTTTCCTGGGTTACATAGTGGCCGCGGGTAGCATCCGGATGGATCCTGGCAAGATCCAAGCCGTCACTGATTGGCCACAGCCTTCTTCACGGCTGGATCTGCAACGCTTCCTGGGATTTGCCAATTTTTACCGACGATTCATTCGGAATTACAGCATTTTGGCAGCCCCCCTCACTGCTCTGACCTCAACTAAAGTGAGTTTTGTGTGGTCACCCCAAGCAGCCCAAGCATTCACTGCCCTCAAACAGCGCTTCACTTCAGCCCCCATTTTGATTCACCCAGACCCAGCCCGGCAATTTGTAGTGGAGGTGGATGCCTCCAATATCGGCGTGGGGGCTGTGTTGTCGCAAAGGTCGGACAACGATCAGAAGCTGCATCCGTGTGCATTCCTCTCCCGTCGTCTGACTCCTGCTGAGGTAAATTATGACGTCGGCAACAGGGAACTGCTGGCGGTCAAGACAGCATTGGAGGAGTAGAGACATTGGCTGGAGGGGGCGGAACAACCATTTATTGTGTGGACAGACCACAAAAATCTGGAGTACCTACGCTCAGCCAGGAGACTCAACGCCCGACAAGCCAGGTGGGCTCTGTTCTTTACCCGATTTGATTTCACCCTGTCTTATCGGCCCGGCTCAAAGAATACGAAACCTGATGCCCTCTCCCGGGTGTTCAGTCCTACTGCTGCGGTCCAAGGAGATGAACGCATTCTTCCGGTCTCTTGTCTGGCTACGTCCTTGGTCTGGGGCGTTGAAGAGGCGGTACGTAATGCGCAGCAGTTGAGCCCTGACCCAGGAGGGGGTCCGCCGGGTTGCTTATTCGTACCTGAACCTGTTCGGTCCAAAGTCCTGGAATGGGGCCATTCGTCGAGACTGACCTGCCACCCCGGCGCTCGTCGGACCTTGGCATTTATACGGCGACGATTTTGGTGGCCCACCATGGGGGTGGATGTTCCCTCTTTTGTCTCGGCCTGTACGGTATGCAACCGAAGCAAGACGTCCCGCCAGGCCCCAGCCGGTCTCCTGCAGCCTCTCCCTGTCCCTCATCGTCCATGGTCGCATCTCTCCCTGGACTTTGTCACAGGTCTGCCACTATCCGACGGCAATACCGCCATCCTCACCGTTGTAGACCGGTTTTCGAAGGCGGCACACTTTATTCCCCTGCCTAAGTTGCCATCGGCCAAGGAGACGGCCCAATTGATGGTGCAGCACGTTTTCCGAATCCACGGACTACCCACTGACATTGTCTCCGACCGGGGGCCTCAGTTCACCTCCCAGTTCTGGAGGGCTTTCTGCACCCTCATTGGATCCTCTATCAGCCTGTCCTCAGGATTCCACCCAGAGTCTAACGGTCAATCAGAGCGGGCCAATCAAGACCTAGAGACGGCGTTACGTTGCCTGGTTTCAGACAATCCCACCACCTGGAGCCAGCAACTTGTTTGGGTGGAATATGCCCGCAACACCCTGCCTTCCTCCGCTACTGGGCTTTCCCCCTTCGAATGCTCCTTGGGCTACCAGCCTCCGCTGTTTCCAGAGCAGGAGGAGGAGGTTGGCGTTCCGTCGGCCCAGTTGTTTGTAAGGCGCTGCCGTCGGACATGGAGAAAGGCCCGGGCGGTTCTACTACGCACCAATGCCAGGTATCGGCGGCAGGCTGACCGTCGCAGGACCCCGGCTCCCCACTATCGTGTGGGCCAGAGGGTGTGGCTGTCCACCCGAGATCTGCCCCTTCGGGTGGAGAGTCGCAAGCTCTCATCCCGTTACATCGGTCCCTATCAGATCTCCCGGATTATCAACCGTTCAGCCATACGCCTCATATTGCCCCGGTCCCTCCGCATTAATCCCACCTTTCATGTGTCCCGTGTAAAACCTGTCTCTCATTGTCCTTTGTCTCCTGTTCCTAGGCCTGCTCCTCCTCCTCGGGTTATTGACAATCAACCTGCCTGGACGGTGCGTCGCCTCCTGAGAGTCCGTCCCCGGGGCCGGGGTTTCCAGTACCTGGTTGACTGGGAGGGCTACGGGCCAGAGGAGCGGTCTTGGGTCTCTACCAGGGACATCCTCGACCCAGAGCTCATCGCCGACTTTCATCGACGGCATCCCGGTCAGCCAGGTATGCACCCGGGTCGGTCGCCAGGTGGCGCCCGTAGGAGGAGGGGTACTGTCATGTCCTGATTTGTTTCACCTGTCTGTGTTTGTCCCCTCCCCACACCAGGTGCACCCTATCTCCTTCGTCAATCAGTTTGGGTATTTAGTCCCTTGGGTTCTGTTAGGGTTTTGCCAGATCGTCTTGCCTAGTCAGTCGTTTCCAGCACTCTATCTCGTATTACTAACTCTGCCAGTCTGTTTCCCGGTATTTGGACCTCTACCTGCCTGTTGGATTACGTTCCTGTCTAGCCCCCTCATGTGCCTTCGACCATCTGATCTGCTGCCAAACGAACTCTGCCTGCATTACGGATTACGAGACTGTCTACTCCTCTGTACTGCCATCCTTCTGATTCCCGGTACCGAACTCTGCCTGAACTACGACTACGAGCCTGACTCCCCTTATTGGACGACTGCCATTCTGATTCCCTGTTACCAACACTGCCTGTCATTGACTACGAGCCTGTCTTGCCCCATATCTACTATTAAACAGTCAATCATATCCCTGCCTCCGTGTCCGCTTTTGGGTCCCATATATCTGTCGTTCTGTCAGTCTGTCATTTTTATCATAGGTACTCTTCAACTGTGAGAGACGGAATCTAAAACAAAAATCCAGAAAATCCCATTGTATGATTTTTAAATAATTAATTTGCATTTTATTGCATGACATAAGTATTTGATCACCTACCAACCAGTAAGAATTCCGGCTCTCACAGACCTGTTAGTTTTTCTTTAAGAAGCCCTCCTGTTCTCCACTCATTACCTGTATTAACTGAACCTGTTTGAACTCGTTACCTGTATAAAAGACACCTGTCCACACACTCAATCAAACAGACTCCAACCTCTCCACAATGGCCAAGACCAGAGAGCTGTGTAAAGACATCAGGGATAAAATTATTGTAGACCTGCACAAGGCTGGGATGGGCTACAGGACAATAGGCAAGCAGCTTGGTGAGAAGGCAACAACTGTTGGCGCAATTATTAGAAAATGTAAGAAGTTCAAGATGACGGTCAATCTCCCTCGGTCTGGGGCACCATGCAAGATCTCACCTCGTGGGGCACCAATGATCATGAGGAAGGTGAGGGATCAGCCCAGAACTACACGGCAGGACCTGGTCAATGACCTGAAGAGAGCTGGGACCACTGTCTCAAAGAAAACCATTAGTAACACACTACGCCGTCATGGATTAAAATCCTGCAGCGCACGCAAGGTCCCCCTGCTCAAGCCAGCGCATGTCCAGGCCCGTCTGAAGTTTGCCAATGACCATCTGGATGATCCAGAGGAGGAATGGGAGAAGGTCATGTGGTCTGATGAGACAAAAATAGAGCTTTTTGGTCTAAACTCCACTCGCTGTGTTTGGAGGAAGAAGAAGGATGAGTACAACCCCAAGAACACCATCCCAACCGTGAAGCATGGAGGTGGAAACATCATTCTTTGGGGATGCTTTTCTGCAAAGGGGACAGGACGACTGCACCGTATTGAGGGGAGGATGGATGGGGCCATGTATTGCGAGATCTTGGCCAACAAACTCCTTCCCTCAGTAAGAGCATTGAAGATGGGTCGTGGCTGGGTCTTCCAGCATGACAACGACCTGAAACACACAGCCAGGGCAACTAAGGAGTGGCTCCGTAAGAAGCATCTCAAGGTCCTGGAGTGGCCTAGCCAGTCTCCAGACCTGAACCCAATAGAAAATCTTTGGAGGGAGCTGAACGTCCGTATTGCACAGCGACAGCCCCGAAACCTGAAGGATCTGGAGAACGTCTGTATGGAGGAGTGGGCCAAAATCCCTGCTGCAGTGTGTGCAAACCTGTTCAAGAACTACAGGAAACGTATCATCTCTGTAATTGCAAACAAAGGTTTCTGTACCAAATATTAAGTTCTGCTTTTCTCTCTTTCTGAAATTATCAGCCAAAATTGTTGCAACACCTATCACTAGCCTGTTCAACCTCTCTTTCGTATCGTCTGAGATCCCTAGAGATTGGAAAGCTGCCGCAGTCATCCCCCTCTTCAAAGGGGGAGACACTCTAGACCCAAACTGTTATAGACCTATATCCATCCTGCCCTGCCTTTCTAAAGTCTTTGAAAGCCAAGTTAACAAACATATAACTGACCACTTCGAATCCCACCGTACCTTCTCTGCTATGCAATCTGGTTTCCGAGCTGGTCATGGGTGCACCTCAGCTACGCTCAAGGTACTGAACGATATCATAATCGCCATCGATAAAAGACAGTACTGTGCAGCCGTCTTCATCGACCTGGCCAAGGCTTTCGACTCTGTCAATCACCGCATTCTTATTGGCAGACTCAACAGCCTTGGTTTCTCAAGTGACTGCCTTGCCTGGTTCTCCAACTACTTCGCAGACAGAGTTCAGTGTGTCAAATCAGAGGGCCTGTTGTCCGATCCTCTGGCAGTTTCTATGGGGGTGCCACAGGGTTCAATTCTTGGGCCAACCCTTTTCTCTATATACATTAACGATGTCGCTCTCGCTGCTGGTGTCTCTCTGATACATCTCTACGCAGACGACACCATTCTGTATACATCTAGCCCCTCTTTGGACACTGTGTTTACTAACCTTCAAACAAGCTTCAATGCCATACAACACTCCTTCCGTGGCCTCCAACTGCTCTTAAATGCTAGTAAAACCAAATGCATGCTTTTCTATCGAACGCTGCCCGCACCTGCCCACCGGACTATCATCACTACTCTCGACGGGTCCGACTTAGAATACGTGGACACCTACAAATACCTAGGCGTCTGGTTAGACTGTAAACTCAACTTCCAGACTCACATCAACCATCTCCAATCCAAAATTAAATCCAGAATCGGCTTCCTATTTCGCAACAAAGCCTCCTTCACTCATGCTGCCAAACTTGCCCTTGTAAAACTGACTATCCTACTGATCCTTGATTTCGGCGATGTCATTTACAAATTAGCCTCCAACACTCAGCAAATTGGATGTAATCTATCACAGTGCCATCCGTTTTGTTACCAAAGCCCCATATACTACCCACCACTGCGACCTGTATGCTCTCGTTGGCTGGCCTTCATTATATATTCGTCGCCAAACCCACTGGCTCCAGGTCATCTATAAGTCTTTATCAGCTCACTGGTCACAATAGCAACACCCACCCGTAGCATGCGCTCCAGCAGGTATATCTCACTGGTCACCCCCAAAGCCAACACCTCCTTTGGCCGCCATTCCTTCCAGTTCTCTGCTGCCAATGACTGGAACGAATTGCAAAAATCATTGAAGCTGGAGGTTCCTATCTCCCTCACTAACTTTAAGCATCAGCTGTCAAAGCTGCTTATTGATCACTGCACCTGTACATAGCCCTTCTGTAAATAGCCCACACTACTACCTCATCCCCATATTTATTTTTATTATTTTTCGCTAATCTTGCACTCCAGTATCTCTATTTGCACATCATAATTTGCACATCCTTCATTCCTGTGTTAATGCTAATCTGTAATTTATATCACCACTATGGTCTATTTATTGTCCTACCTCCTAACCTTATTGCATTTTGCACTACATTTTGCACTCTGTATATAGATTCTCTATTGTGTTTTTGACTATGTTTGTTTACTGTGTAACTCTGTGTTGTTGTTGTCGCACTGCTTTGCTTTGTCTTGGCCAGGTCGCAGTTGTAAATGAGAACTTGTTCTCTACTGACCTACCTGGTTAAATAAAGGTGAAATAAATCCTACCTGGTTAAATAAAGGTGAAATAAAACCTACCTGGTTAAATAAAGGTGAAATAAAACCTACCTGGTTAAATAAAGGTGAAATAAAACCTACCTGGTTAAATAAAGGTGAAATAAAACCTACCTGGTTAAATAAAGGTGAATAAATAAATAAGTGAAAATGTATCAAATTCTTATGTCATGCAATAAAATGCAAATGAATTACTTAAAAATCATACAATGTGATTTCCTGGATTTGTTTTTTAGATTCCGTCACTCACAGTTGAAGAGTACCTATGATAAAAATTACAGAAGTCTACATGCTTTGTAAGTAGGAAAACTTGCAAAATCGGCAGTGTATCAAATACTTGTTCTCCCCACTGTATATGTAATGGATTACATGTAATCTGTTACTCCCCAACCCTGACAGTGTGTTAGGTGGGTCCAGAATTTGGTGGGCCTTTTCTCAATTTGGAGCGCTAGGGGGAATCTCCCAAGTTCTACCCTACAGGCTAGGTTTGGGGCAATTCTGTGCATTCAGCCATGTAGAATACTAGTAGTTATGACAGAGTCAAATAATATAAACTTAATTCTTATTGGTGTGTTACATTTATACAAGGTCTTTCTAATTGCAAAATACGCTCTGCATGCTTTATCTGTTAGAGACTTAATGGCCAAGAAGAAATTCTAGCTCGACCAGGATATGTATTGTTGCGTCAGGGTGAAATGGGATCTACTTTCCTGAGATCTAGACTTTTTCTGACAGATCATTACTTTGGTATTTTCCATATTAATGGATAGTACATACAATACTTTTCTAGCAAGGACAGTTTGTTGTAGCCACTGTTCTGTTGGTGACAAGATGACTAAGTCATTGGCATATAAAATCTACTTCATTTATTTGTCTTCTAGGGTGAGTTCCAGGTAGCTAGTTCATTTATATAAATATTGTCCTGATGCCACTCCTGTGAACTCTGGAGCTCTGTCAAAGTGACCACTGGGTTCTTGGTCAACTCCACACATGGCACATGACAGTCCGCTTGGAGTTTGCCAAAAGGCAAAATGACTCTCAGACCATGAGAAGCAAGAGTCTCTGGTCTGGCACCATCCCAACGGTGAAGCATGGTGGTGGCAGCATCATGCTGTGGGGATGTTTTTCAGCGGCAGGGACTGGGAGAATAGTCAGGATCGAGGGAAAGATTAACGGAGTAAAGTACAGAGAGATACTTGATGAAAAATGCTCCAGAGCGCTCAGGACCTCAGACTGGGGCGAAGGTTCACCTTCCTACAGGACAACGACCCTAAGCACACAGCCAAGACATTGCAGGAGTGGCTTCGGGACAAGTCTCTGAATGTCCTTGAGTGGCCCAGCCAGAGCCCGGACTTGAACCCGATCAAACATCTCTGGAGAGACCTGAAAATAGCTGTGCAGCAATGCTCCCCATCCAACCTGACAGAGCTTGAGAGGATCTGCAAAGAAGAATGGGAGTAACTCCCCAAATACAGGTGAGCCAAGCTTGTAGCGCCATACCCAAGAAGACTTGAGGCTGTAATCGCTGACAAAGGTGCTTTAAGAAAGTACTGAGTAAAGGGTCTGAATACTTATGTAAACGTGATATTTTAGTTTTGTATTTTTATAAATGAGCAAAACAAATATAATAATGTTTTGCTTAGTCATTATGGGCTACTGTTTGTAGATTGATGAGAAAAACAACAATATTGTGGCGAGCTCGGCCAGAAGAAGATGGCATGAGACAGAGATTGATTTTATTGGAGCATCTCCTCTGTCCCATACACCGCACAAGCCCAGGAACAGTCACACTTTTTATTATCTCCTTCAATTACTGATAATGAACATAACCTCCGGCCATGCAAGGCTCGTTCACGGTAGACACTCTATCATCCCGCCTGTCCCCATAACCTGAACCCAGACAACTTAAAACCACATAACCACATAACATTATCTCGACTAACAAAACATAAACACCTAACATAACTGTTTTATCATTGAACATTGAACTGCCCACAATCCCTTGCGCCCTTCAACTACCATGCAATGCGTGACTAGCGCATGCCAGCCCAGATCGCTACATAGCCCCCACCTGAGGGGTCAGTCGTCCCCAACAACCCCATCACTCAGCACCAAGTGCCGAGCCGGCCGCCTGGGGCTTGCAGAAGGCGCACTTGGCGAAGAGTCACCCGGATCAGCACACCGGGAATGGCCATCGCCCTCCTTCCCAGCAACCAGCGATGCGAGTGGGCGGTAGGGTGAAAGTCTGTCCCGGTGCAGCACCACCATGCACCCTCGGCCAGGCATGCGCACCCTGTACACCAACTCCGACAGCCGGCCCAAGATCTCCCCGGGCCCCTGCCAAACACCCTTTTGCAGACGGTGCAGTAGACCCAGACTTTGCCCCCCGGCATGAGTGCCTGTCCCCGGCCCCGGGTGTCGTAGGCCCGCTTCTGTCGCGCTTTGGAGTTGGCCTGGGCCCCACGAGTGTAGTCATGGACCACCTGTGTGTGATCCCTCAGTCGACGGTAATAGTCCATCTCCGTTCCTCCAGCAATCTCAGTCTCCGGCAGGGCCCCGAACACCAAGTCCACTGGGGTCCGGTGTTCCCACCCGAACATGAGGGCAAGAGGTGTGCACTGGCTGGACTCCTGGACAGCAGTCCAGTAAGACCACAGGACCAAAGGCAGGTGTCGGTCCCAGTCTCGTTGGTGTTGACTGGTGAGGATGGCAAGCTGGGTGGCCAGCGTACGGTTGAAACGCTCCAACAACCCGTTGCTCTGTGGGTGGAGTGGCGTCGTCCTCGTTTTGTCCACCCCGAGCCGCCGGCAAACCTCACCGAAGACCTTGGAATCGAAGTTCCGCCCCTGGTCGCTGTGAAGCTCAGCGGGGACCCCGAAGCGGGCGAACATCTCCTCTACCAGTCTCTCTGCGGTCGTGATGGCACTCTGATCCGGCACTGCTTAGGCTTCGGGCCACTTTGTGAAGTAGTCCATGGCCACGAGAACGTAACGTTTGCCAGAGTCAGTGACCAGAAAAGGTCCAAGAATGTCCACCCCTACTGGCTCCATCGGGGCCCCCACTAAATACTGCTGCAGTGGGGCATGGGAGCGCTGCGTTGGCCCCTTCTGGGCGGTGCAGGAGTCACAGCAGTGCATGTGTAGCTCCACGTCCTGTCGACAGCCAGGCCAGTAGAACCGCCTCCTGTTGCGGTGGAGGGTCTTTGCGTTGCCATATTGCCCCGCCTCCACTGAGCCATGTACAAACTGGAGGACCTGGGGACACAGCACGCTGGGCACCAGCAACTGCAGGAGGTCATGCCCTCTCCCGGGGGCTTGCCACCTCCGGTATGCCACCCCGTCATGGAGCTCCAAGTTGCCCCATTGAGAATAGTAGGCCTTTACCTCGGGCCCCATCGCTGACACCCTTGTCCACTCGAGGTGCTGCTGCGTCTCCAACCAGCCTCTCACCAACGCCAGGATTTTGTCTGCTTTCTGCTGTTGCTCCAATTGCTGAGGGCTCAGAGGGAGCCACCCCTCCTTGCGGCTGGCAGCCTGGACCGCCGCCACCATCGGCGTTGACTGGTCCCGTTCCTCTTGCCGCTGGCAGTAACGGCACTCCACAGCCATGCAGGGGCGCCAGGAGAGTGCGTCGGCATTGCCATGATGTCGCCCTGCCCGATGCTGGATTTCAAAGTCATATTCCTGGAGGGCCTCCAGCCACCGAGCCACCTGGCCTTCAGGGTGTTTAAATTTCAGGAGCCAGGTGAGCGAGGCATGGTCAGTGCGGATGAGGAACCGGCCGCCGTGCAGATATGGTCGGAAGTGCCGTAGCGCCTGGACCACCGCCAGCAGCTCACGTGGTCACGCAGTAATTTCTTTCTGCCCAGTTCAAGGAGCGGCTGAAGTAGGCCATGGCAAGTTCCCCCTCCTTTCCCTCCTGGGAAAGTACAGCCCCGACCCCCACATTGCTGGCGTCGGTGTCCATGATGAAGGACTGGTGGGCATCAGGGTAGGCCAGGATTGGGGCTTTAGTCAGAGTCACCTTGAGTCGGTTGAAGGCTGCAGTGCAGGCGTCGTCCCAGACAAATGGTTGTTCCTTGTTGGTCAGACGATGGAGTGGACTTGCGATCGTGGCAAAGTCTCTGATGAAGCGCCGGTAGTATGACCCCAGGCCCCGGAAACCTTTCAGCTCGCTGGCGTTTGCCGGAGTCGGCCAGTCTTGCACGGCCGTCACCTTAGCTGGATCGGTGTCTACGCCGCGAGCACTGACCACATGGCCCAGGAATGTTGTCTCTCTCACCAGCAACTGGCATTTAGCGGGATTCAGCCGCACGCCGGATGACGGTGAAGACCTCTCGTAGGTTAGACAGGGCTCTGTCGAAGTCATTGGTGTGCACCAGCAGATTGTCGAGGTACAGGATGCAGCGGTTCCGGGGGACGTCTCCTAGCACCTTCTCCATCAGCCTTTCGAACGTAGCCGGCGCGTTACAGAGTCCGAATGGTATGACACGAAACTGCCACAGCCCTCGCCTGATGGTGAAGGCGGTCTTTGGTTTTGCGTCGGGGCCAACTCCACCTGCCAGTAACTGCTGCGTAGATCGAGGGATCTGAACCAGCTGGGCCCGCGACGTAGTCAAGCGCTTCGTCAATTCGCGGGAGAGGGTACGAGTCTTTCTTGGTGATGTTGTTCAGACGTCGATAGTCCACACAGAACCGCCAGCTGCCATCCTTCTTCCTCACCAAGACGGCTGGAGCCGCCCACGGGCTGTCAGAGGGCTCAATCACTCCAGCAGCAGCCATCTCACGAACCTTGTCCTCTGCCGCCTGCTGTTTACCGAGGGCCAAACGATGGGGCCGCAGACGGATGGGCTGGGCGGGCCCGGTCTCGATGGAATGTTGAACCAACCCTGTCTGTGTGCAGTCTTCGTCTCTGGCTGCAAACATGTCTACATAATCGCGAAGGAGACACTTCACCTTGTGCTGTGCTGTGGGTTGAGGCCGTTGCTGCTGCATTGCCCTAGGTCGCATATGGCTTTAGTCGTCTCGGCGTAGGGAAGGGCAGCAGACACAGTGGTCGGAACTGAAGCGGGCTGATGCTGTGTGGGTCCAGTGGCAGTGGACGGCTCGGACGGCTGTTTGGTCCATTGGGGCTGTCTGGCCGCCGCTCGACGACTGGCTCGCCTGTCTTTGGGCCCGTCCTTCTTCTCTTGACCAGACTGGAGCGCCACGGTCTCTGTGCCAAGAGTGATAGCTGTCCCTGACACATTAGCTTTTCCGGTGTGAGTCACCGCAGGAATGCGTGGAGGGCCAGCTCCTCTTGCGCAGCTGCTTGGAATTGGGGGTAGCCTTGTCGAGCGTGCAGCTGCACATCTGCAGCAAAGGTGCCTAGGTTTTCCTCTCCTTGGCGATGGCAGCTAAGTTGCTCTCTGCTCTGGTCCACGAAGAGTCGCTGCCCAAATCTCCTTTCCAGCGCCATGGTCAAGGCCTGGAGGTCCTGTTGTTCCGCTGGAGCTAGATCAAGAAGCACCTGCCCTGTGTTCCCTTCTAACGCTAGAGCCAGGTGAGTAGCGGCTTCCTCACTGCTCCAGCCACTGTGTTGGGCCGCCAGGTGGACTTGTGAGAGGTAGGGCTCTAGCTGCGTTGTCCCATTATACTTGGGCAGTTTGGCTCATGACCTTGGCACCCCTGCAGAACGTGGTAGGCTGGGCGTGCAGAGTAGGGGTTGTTGCGTCTGAGGACTAGCAGGTAGCATGACATTGCTAATTGTAGCCACGGGTTGTGGGCGTGGTCTAGCAGTACCCCGCTGGGGTAGCCATGGGGCACTGGCACCATCGGGGCACGTTAGGTACCTACCACCTCTGGCAGGCTCCATCTTCTGCCGCAGTATGCTCCTTAAGTGCCCCTGGGTCTGCTTGAGTGCTCTCTCCAGCTCTTCAATCTCCCTCTCCATCCTCCTCTGCTCACTAATCCCACTTCTGCACCAATGTGGCGACCTCGGCCATACACCGCACAACCCCAGTTACACTTTTTATTATCTCCTTCAATTATTGACAATGAACATAACCTCCGGCCATGCAAGGCTCGGTCACGGTAGACACTCCATCATCCTGCCTGTCTCCATAACCTGAACCCAGACAAATTAAAATCACATAACCAGATAACATTAACTCGACTAACAAAACATAAACACATAACATAACCGTTTTATCATTGAACATTGAACTACCCACAATCCCTTGCGCCCTTCAACTACCATGCAATGCATGACTAGCGCATGCCAGCCCAGATCGCTACAATATATTACATTTTAGAATAAGGCTGTAACGTAACAAAATGTGGAAAAAGTCATGGGGTCTGAATACTTTCCGAATACATGTATATAATAGATTTAATAAAAAAACATGTTTCTTGCCCAGGATGTATTTATCAGAGTTATTGAACTCACAAGGGAGGAGGTGAGGGCTCTGGAAGTGTGGTGCCAGGAAAATAACCTCTCACTCAACAAAACTAAGGTGATGATTGTGGACTTCAGGAAACAGCAGAAGGTGCACCCCCCCTATCCACATCAATGTGACCGCAGTGGAGAAGGTGGAAAGCTTCAAGTTCCTTGGCGTACACATCACTGACAAACTGAAATGGACCACCCACACAGACAGTGAGGTGAAGAAGGCGCAACTGAGAGCATCCTGTCGGGCTGTATGACCGCCTGGTACGGCAACTGCACCACCCGCAACCACAAAGCTCTCCAGAGGGTGTTGCGGTCTACCCAACGTATTACCAGGGGCAAACTACCCACCCTCCACAACACCTACAGCACCCGTTGTCACAGGAAGGCCAAAAAGATCATCAAGGACATCAACCACCCGAGCCACGGCCTGTTCACCCCGCTATCATCCAGAAGGCGAGGTCAGTACAGGTGCATCAAAGCAGGGACCGAGAGACTGAAAAACAGCTTCTATCTCAACGCCATCAGACAGTTCAACAGCCATCACTAGCACATCAGAGACGGCTGCCTAAACGCATAGACTAGAAATCACTGGACACTTTAAGAAATGGAACACTAGTCACTTTAATAATGTTTACATATCTGGCATCACTCATCTCATATGTATATACTGTATTCTATACTATTCTACTGTATCTTAGTCCATATGTATATACTGCATTCTATACTATTCTACTGTATCTTAGTCCATATGTATATACTGTATTCTATACTATTCTACTGTATCTTAGTCCATATGTATATACTGCATTCTATACTATTCTACTGTATCTTAGTCCATGTGTATATACTGTATTCTATACTATTCTACTGTATCTTAGTCCATATGTATATACTGTATTCTATACTATTCTACTGTATCTTAGTCCATGTGTATATACTGTATTCTATACTATTCTACTGTATCTTAGTCCATATGTATATACTGTATTCTATACTATTCTACTGTATCTTAGTCCATATGTATATACTGTATTCTATACTATTCTACTGTATCTTAGTCCATATGTATATACTGTATTCTATACTATTCTACTGTATCTTAGTCCATATGTATATACTGTATTCTATACTATTCTACTGTATCTTAGTCAATATGTATATACTGTATTCTATACTATTCTACTGTATCTTAGTCCATATGTATATACTGTATTCTATACTATTCTACTGTATCTTAGTCCTTATGTATATACTGTATTCTATACTATTCTACTGTATCTTAGTCCATATGTATATACTGTATTCTATACTATTCTACTGTATCTTAGTCCATATGTATATACTGTATTCTATACTATTCTACTGTATCTTAGTCCATATGTTCATACTGTATTCTATACTATTCTACTGTATCTTAGTCCATATGTATATACTGTATTCTATACTATTCTACTGTATCTTAGTCCATGCCGCTCGTCTATATATGTATATAGGCCTAATTCATTCCTTACCTAGATTTGTGTGTATTGGGTATATGTTGTGTAATTCTTAGATATTACTGTTAGATATTACAGCACTGTCGGAGCTAGAAGCACAAGCATTTCTCTACACCCGCAATAACATCTGCTAAACATGTGTATGTGACCAATAACATTTGATTTGATTCGAGTAACTTACATTGAGGTGCTGAAACCTGAAGCAGCAGCCGCTGCACAATCAATGAGAAATGGACAGCTCATGGTGCTGAAAGTAGGCACATTCAAGTAGGCTTAATTCATTTAAACCGTCTTCATTTTAATTAGACTTTACTAAGAACAAGAGGGCTCTGTGTTGGAGCCTATTTCTTCCTCTTTAAGAAGTAAGAGGTAGGCCTGCCTGTTTGACAGAAGGAGTTAGGCTATAGCCTGCTCTATCCATAGATTTGTCAGTCAGTTCCCCCACACCCACTATGCACTCTTTAAATAGCCTTCCCCCACACCCACTATGCACTCTTTAAATAGCCTTCCCCCACACCCACTATGCACTCTTTAAATAGCCTTCCCCCACACCCACTATGCACTCTTTAAATAGCCTTCCCCCACACCCACTATGCACTCTTTAAATAGCCTTCCCCCACACCCCACACAGGGATTATAGTTCGACATTATGATTTATTTATACCATGTATAACATAACCAAACAGGAACGAACTATACAACACCAAAACAAAACACGATATACAAAAACGTCACGTTACCCGAAACAAACACGACATGAACGGAACGTAACAAATGAGCAGACTTACATTCACCGTGACTGCGACATATAGCGACAATGACCCACACAAGAGTGAAAGACAGACAAACATATATATATATCCAACCCAAACCCACACAGAAATAGAAAAGAAAGACACTGTCAGACTCTGACCATAGCTACATAGAGAAGCAAATAGGCCTCTCTATGGCCAGAGCCTGACACCATGTAATGCTTACAGAACAAAGAACAGTTTCTAAAACTCAATATCTAAGGCTCTGGTCTGTCCAGGAAGTGAGTTTAAACGGTAGACATGTTCTCTGCTGTCCACTTTGTTTTAATTATTATTTTGGGTATTGGGGAGGGTCATTTGTGTTTTTTTCAAGCGTTCAGGGAGGGTTTAGGTCAAATATATTTTGCTGAAGGGAGGGCCATCCATTTCCATTTGAGAGGTCTGACTTTCTCCATGTAACCCTTATTATAAATAACGTTCAAACCCTAAGTGGTGAAGTGACTTATTTTGAAATTTGACTTGCTGGCTCTGCACATCACAGATCAGGCATCAACTTGGTTATAGATAGAACACATGGTCATACAGAAATCTGCCTAATCTGTTGCTATGGACGCGTAGTTTGAATGTAGATATATAATTTCCTTCAAGTCCTTTCTGTTCTGTTCTGTAAAGATGGTCCGTTTGGTCTCCGATAGTTTGTTTCTGTTGCTTCAGAATGTGATACTTTTATCAGGCGCTCTGTTGTTGTCTTTGCTGCTTCAGAATTGTAGAACCTCTCTCTCTCTCTCTCTCTCTCTCTCTCTCTCTCTGTCTCTCTCTCTCTCTCTCTCTCTCTGTCTCTCTCTCTCTCAGGGAAGGAAATGACTCCTAGTTGGAGGTATTTCTGCAGAGTAAACAGAATTGTTGATGTCTGACTGAGAGGCAGCCTGGAGGGCCTGGTCCTCTTTAGGGTTTATCAGAGCCAGTCCCCGTCTACCCATAACTCTCCTCACTCTTCTTTGTTTGGACACCGTGACAAACAGGTCACTCCGATCACATCCTCCTACTTCCTCCTCCTCCACCTCGCTGTCCAGTCTTCCCACACCTCCATGTCGTAAAAAGTAATGGCCATGTGTTACTTCTTTACTGGGACGGCAAACAATTGGCCAGAGGTGTCGATAACTGATCACTGATAAATGATGTCAGATTTCATTACTAGCCAATGTTATAACGCGGTAGGTTGTCTTCTCTCCAATGAGCCATTGATCATATTTTTGCGCTCATTTAACAGAGGGTCTAGCACATGTCTCCTATTTGTCTGCCCATTCAGTCCAGGGTGCATTGCATGGTGCAAACTCCTCTCTGTGAGGGACATCGATCTGCAGGTTGAACATGGTGAGATTGTAGACTCCTACTTCATATGCTGATATTGACCTTGGTATTGTTGTGTGCATTGTGGGTTTTGTAGTCGACTTGAGCTGCAACAGATTTCCACAACGATTTTCCCATGGTGCTACAAACCTCATTGTAATGACAAAATGAAACATTTGTTCACAAAAAGTATTGCTCTGACATATTACTGTTATATAACAAAATTATAGGAATTAGTGGTTTCGGGTGGATTTGTCCTTTAAGGACCTGTGAGGGAGTCTTTAAGGGCCTGTGAGGGAGTTTTTCGTCAGTTTTTTGCAACATTTGAACTATAATAGTTCAGGATTATGGAGTGCTACTGTTTTACGAAGGTTTTAGCAGTCCTTTTTATCACTGAGGCACTTTTTATTTTTCTCAGCACCGAACGTACACACGAGTCCTCAATTATTTACAACCGAGCCCATTACCTGGATTTAGCCCACGCAGCGCTGCTGCACCCCAGGGAAAAGTTTTTATGTAAATACATTTGACCATCACTTAATCTAACTGCACTTAATGGTTAATCACTTCACCGTTTGGTAAACCTATAGATTTTAAACCGGTCTGTCAACTATATATGGATTTAGAGAAATATATCAATAACATGTGTGTTTGTAAAGTATAAACATCTAAATGACATGTATAATACATGATAACCATATATAATGACTACTGGTTATACATGATAACCATACATAATGACTACTGGTTATACATGATAACCATACATAATGACTACTGGTTATATATAATACATGATAACCATACATAATGACTACTGGTTATACATGATAACTATACATAATGAAAACTGGTTATATATAATACATGATAACTATACATAATGACTACTGGTTATATATGATACATGATAACCATACATAATGAATACTGGTTATATATAATACATGATAACTATACATAATGACTACTGGTTATATATGATACATCATAACCATACATAATGAATACTGGTTATATATAATACATGATAACTATACATAATGACTACTGGATATATATGATACATGATAACTATACATAATGACTACTGGTTATATATGATACATGATAACCATACATAATGACTACTGGTTATATATGATACATGATAACCATACATAATGACTACTGGTTATATATGATAACCATACATAATGACTACTGGTTATATATGATAACCATTCATAATGACTACTGGTTATATATGATAACCATACATAATGAATACTGGTTATATATGATAACCATACATAATGACTACTGGTTATATATGAAAACTATACATAATAACTACTGGTTAAATATGATAACCATACATAATGACTACTGGTTATATATGATAACCATACATAATGAATACTGGTTATATATGCTAACCATACATAATGACTACTGGTTAAATATGATAACCATACATAATGACTACTGGTTATATATGATACATGATAACCATACATAATGATAACCATACATAATGACTACTGGTTATATATGATAACCATACATAATGACTACTGGTTATATATGATAACCATACCATACATAATGACTACTGGTTATATATGATAACCATACATAATGACTACTGGTTATATATGATAACCATACATAATGACTACTGGTTATATATGATAATCATACATAATGAATACTGGTTATATATGATAACCATACATAATGACTACTGGTTATATATGATAACCATACATAATGAATACTGGTTATATATGATAACCATACATAATGAATACTGGTTATATATGATAACCATACATAATGACTACTGGTTATATATGATAACCATACATAATGAATACTGGTTATATATGATAACCATACATAATGAATACTGGTTATATATGATAACCATACATAATGAATACTGGTTATATATGATAACCATACGTAATGACTACTGGTTATATATGATAACCATACATAATGAATACTGGTTATATATGATAACCATACATAATGACTACTGGTTATATATGAAAACCATACATAATGACTACTGGTTAAATATTATAACCATACATAATGACTACTGGTTATATATGATAACCATACATAATGAATTCTGGTTATATATGATACATGATAACCATACATGAATACTGGTTTTTGATAATTGAATTCACATAGTGGTAACCACAATTAGTCACCATATAAAAGGGGGTGTGAACACTTGCAATTTGGCCACATCAAAGAGGTCAAAGAGGTCAACGAGGTGGACATCAGAGAGAGGGAGGCAGACGGCAAGGAACTGTCTAATGAAGTCCGGGCCATCGTTGTTTACCATGTGGTAAACAGAGGCCTTACAATGGCAGAGGCTGCCAGATTAGTTCACCCCAATCTCAAAGGATCAACTCTCATGAAAATATTTCGCCAAGAAAACTGATAATTCTGCAGGAAATGCACTATGCTTTACCATTACATTTACAGTAAACTACATATTGTAATGGATGTAAATTCACAAAACATGTTAGTGTTCTTAAAGTATGATCTATTGGCAGTATACTCTACCCTCAGCATTAACAGAAAACCCCATGGTGGTGTTCTTAAAGTATGATCTATTGGCAGTATACTCTACCCTCAGCATTAACAGAAAACCCCATGGTGGTGTTCTTAAAGTATGATCTATTGGCAGTATACTCTACCCTCAGCATTAACAGAAAACCCCATGGTGGTGTTCTTAAAGTATGATCTATTGGCAGTATACTCTACCCTCAGCATTAACAGAAAACCCCATAGTGGTGGCCGTGGCCGTGTGCTGACCGACCAGCAGGAGTGAGCAGTGGTGGAAAAGGTGAGGGCCAGGAATATATACGGCTGTCTGAAATAAAGCAGGCCATTGAGGAGAACAATGACACCTTTGCCAACGTGGCATCCATCATCCTACCAACAGTAGCCCGCCTTCTGAAGAGACACCAGGTATCAATGAAACACATTTACTGGTGCCTTTAGAGAGAAACAATGACCGGGTGAAACAACTGAGGGCTGAGTATGTTCAGGTACAGCCCTATATACTGTATTACTGTTACTATTAGTATGTTCAGGTACAGCACTATATACTGTATTACTGTTACTATTAGTATGTTCATTACAGCACTATATACTGTATTACTGTTACTATTAGTATGTTCAGGTACAGCCCTATATACTGTATTACTGTTACTATTAGTATGTTCAGGTACAGCACTATATACTGTATTACTGTTACTATTAGTATGTTCAGTACAGCACTATATACTGTATTACTGTTACTATTAGTATGTTCAGGTACAGCACTATATACTGTATTACTGTTACTATTAGTATGTTCAGGTACAGCACTATATACTGTATTACTGTTACTATTAGTATGTTCATTACAGCACTATATACTGTATTACTGTTACTATTAGTATGTTCAGGTACATCACTATATACTGTATTACTGTTACTATTAGTATGTTCAGGTACAGCACTATATACTGTATTACTGTTACTATTAGTATGTTCAGGTACAGCACTATATACTGTATTACTGTTACTATTAGTATGTTCAGGTACAGCACTATATACTGTATTACTGTTACCATTAGTATGTTCAGGTACAGCACTATATACTGTATTACTGTTACTATTAGTATGTTCAGGTACAGCACTATATACTGTATTACTGTTACCATTAGTATGTTCAGGTACAGCACTATATACTGTATTACTGTTACTATTAGTATGTTCAGGTACAGCACTATATACTGTATTACTGTTACTATTAGTATGTTCAGGTACAGCACTATATACTGTATTACTGTTACTATTAGTATGTTCAGGTACAGCACTATATACTGTATTACTGTTACTATTAGTATGTTCAGGTACAGCACTATATACTGTATTACTGTTACCATTAGTATGTTCAGGTACAGCACTATATACTGTATTACTGTTACTATTAGTATGTTCAGGTACAGCACTATATACTGTATTACTGTTACCATTAGTATGTTCAGGTACAGCACTATATACTGTATTACTGTTACTATTAGTATGTTCAGGTACAGCACTATATACTGTATTACTGTTACTATTAGTATGTTCAGGTACAGCACTATATACTGTATTACTGTTACTATTAGTATGTTCAGGTACAGCACTATATACTGTATTACTGTTACTATTAGTATGTTCAGGTACAGCACTATATACTGTATTACTGTTACCATTAGTATGTTCAGGTACAGCACTATATACTGTATTACTGTTACTATTAGTATGTTCAGGTACAGCACTATATACTGTATTACTGTTACTATTAGTATGTTCAGGTACAGCACTATATACACATGGTTTTTATCTCCTAGATTTAAGACAGAAACTTCAAAACCTTGTTTCTTATTGTTAACTGTCCATTTATGAAGGCGTTATTCAACGCGTTTCTCTGGGCTTTAGTAGTAACTGCTAAAATCTATATTTTATCAAATAATAAAATATATCTATATTTTGATACCTAAAGGGGTCCTAAAATACTAAATAAAATAGCAAAAGGATCCATAGTACGACCATCTTAAAACAATTCCATATGTCAGCTTAGATGTATTTTTTACATGAAGTTGGAAGGCATACGATCACCACCCCAATGAGCCACCATCCTTCTGGCCTTGGATGAGGTATGAGACGACATCAGTGCACTCCAATGTCAAGCTTGGATTCAGTTTTGCCAAATTATTTTTCTTGTGGAGTATTTCTTGCCAAATGCTCAAGACAGGCTTGATGCAAATGAATGCCTGCTAAACTTTGTTTTATTTTCATGAATTTAATTAGTTTTATTTAATTTCTTACATATCATTACAGACAATTACCTACGTTCCAATGTTTGTTTTTGCACATATGATTGTAGAGGATGTCTTCACTGATCACACCTTCGATTATACAGTAAAAATAATATTTTTCAATTTTGTTGGGTAATTCAATTTAGTCGGGTAACAATTAAACACAGTTAGATAATTAGAGATAACAGTGCATTGCCTAATGTGAAAAGTCTTATCTACTGTAGTTTACAGTACTGTAGCACTCCTAAGGGAGATTTGAAGCACTTATCTTGGATTAACTGGTAGTTGAAAGTACTAAATTGAAAAGATATCATTATGTTGTGTTTTGGTGATTAAACCAATTTTCTTATGACATTTCACAATAAATGTATATTTTGAATAAATGGCTGTGTGATGAGAGATGTTTATAATCCAAATGAATGAATGAACAATGACAGGTTTTGAATGAAAGACTGGCTGCGTCCAAGTGAGACCAGTTTGGAGTTTTTTATTAAGAGTTGTGAAAATGTACCACATACTGGTGAAAATAGAACCAAAGCCATAAAAATAAACTTTGTGGCCCCTTAATGAGTGCAGATGTTGTGGCATAATGAATGTTGGGCCTGGCAGCCCCTCTACGGCGATGAACAGAGAGCTGCGCTGTTCCCAGAGCGAGATGGATAGAGAGAGAGATGGATAGAGAGAGAGAGATAGGGAGAGAGACAGATGGCTGCAAAGTTTGAGAGTTATTGAGAGAAAGAGTGGAGAGAAAAAGAGAGGATAAAAGGAGAGAGCTAGAGAGGTGGGGGGGGGGGGGGGTGGAGAGAGAGAAGGGAAAAGAGAAAGAAAGAGAGTGAGGTGGATAGATGACCTGACTGTTAGCCATTACAGGTGCAGTTAGAGAGTCACCTGTAGGGTCTCAATGGGTCACTGTGCTGTAGATTTTAACTTCAAATGTCTGGGAGGGACAGGTGAGGGACGGGGGTTGGGAGGGGTGTACTATGTGTGTGTGCGTGTGTGTTTGTGCTTGCGTGTGATGAGAGTGTGTGCTCTTTGCGTTTGTATGTAGTGTGATGTGTGTTTGTGTCTGCAATAGTTGTCGTTTCGTGGAAAATGACTAATACAGTACACTTTTCAATGCTCCAATGTCAATGGACAGATTGAGTAAACATTAGTGGCCACATGTTGGACCCCAATTGGTATTTCTCAACCTTCCAGACCAGAAGGAATCCAGTTTTAGGGTTCAAAGTTCACTGATCATGATCTGACTAATACACGTCAGTCCATTGTCTGACATCATCAGTCGATGTAACTGCTATAGATTAAATGCAACTAGTATGCTATGTTCTTGTGATTCTTTCTATAAGGCATTGTTGCTCTAGAAATATTGCAATGCAGTTCTAGCGTATTGGATTCCCACAAGAGCCATATACAGACGCGTTGGCGTCTGCGCAGTTTGCTCTTTTCAGAGGTAAATAGAATACCAAAAACCCTGAAATTGGCTTCATTCATTCTTACTTTAAGTGCCAACTGGATCAGAACCTGCATCATTTGGAAAACTCTTTTTTTTACCCTTCTGACATTGTTGGACTTTGTCAACTAGTTACAGATTATTTTTTTTTACCATGATTCTGTGTTAGTATTTAGGATTACAAAATAATCTCTCTTTTGTATATTGAGCTGAAAATGTTGAATCAATAGTGCACTTTGTGATGTGATAAAAACACAACATTTGGCACCTCTGTATTTCTTCAGACAGTTAAGCGAAAACTTTTAATTTGGCTCTCTTCTCTGGCATTTTGGATTTGAGATCAAATATTTAGTATGAGGCAGTACAGAATGTCACCTTATATTTGAAGGTATTTTCATACATATCTGTTATTGTTATACCGTTTAGAAATGAAAAAAACTTTATGTATCTAGTCCCCCCCATTTGAAGGTGTCATAAGTATTTGGACAAATTCACTTATAGTGTATTAAAGTAGTCAAAACAGTGGCAACCCACCTGTTTAGCAAAGAAAATCAGGCAGCTCCAAAATGCAGGTTTTTCAGCCTAGCTCAGTGCTTTCTGAGGTGGTTGGGCAACCTGCGGAAAATACGGGGCCTAGGGGTTGGTAATGTTCTCTAGTTGTGTCGTGATTGGCTCAGTTTTCTGTCAATCATGGGGACACTACGTCACTGCAAAATCTACGGGGAAAGCTCGATAATTCAAGACCCTTGGGTGCTGCCATAGAGTTACATTAGAAGTGCCCATCCAAGAAGGCTCAAGGTCATTGGCCACAAATAAAATTACGTCAAATCATGTTATATCTACAGTAGCTTTGATTGGACTGATCATGTCAACATCATACTTTCAAAATCTTATCTCGCAGTCATCATCATGAATCACATCGACAATCTACTGGCAAATCCTTTTCAATCCTTGTCATATGTAGAAAAATTATTGATAAAACGTATCGGTGCTCATCGGCCATTGGAAATGAATATTACACAACAAGTTGGAAATCAGTGGCTAACTGCAAGCATTCCAAAGCAATCACTAGCCTGCTATTCAGTGGAGTGGGTGTGTGTTCCAAGTCTGGGTTTAAAGGGCTAGAAAAGGTTGAATATATTGGCCATACTGTCAATCCAACATGACTTCTACCGCGCTCAAAACAACTGGAAACTCAACAAAAAAAAACTAGCTCCGACTGGGAAAATACGAACGGTCATCCATCTCGGAATTCCAAGTCGGGAACTCTCGCCTCTTTCTAGAGCTCCGACCTGAAAATCACTGACACCATAATTCAGAGTTCCCAATCCAGAGAATGCCAGACGTTGATGACAAAGTTTGATGACAAAATTTGCCCAAAAGGACTGCCGTGCCACCTTCCTGTTCAAGTGAGCACAGCAAAAATCTAAAAAATTCCAAAAATGTATTGCATGCCTGGGAGATATGTATACTGTAGCTAAGAAACTACTGCTAAGTGTATGTTGTGTAGTAAGCTGTTAGTAACCCATGTGCCTCACCCTAATAATTTGGTCCCTTTCCCCCTCATAACGTAGCCTACTGTTCTGACTTGGTGGTGCACATGTAGCCTATAGCCTGTTTTAGAGAGATGTAATCGTTGAATATTGAAAAAGCTTTCATTGTCTGCTTATAAGCCCCCTTTATTTATCCATGGTTCTGACTTGGTGTACAGGGAGAATACTGTAAGAAACGGTCCATGTTCTGAATTCTGTCGCTGTACATTTCAAAAGGGCTGAACAAATAGTTATATTGACTACGTCCGTCCTAGCTCACTCATTAATGTCTTTATCGTAATTACGGATTGCCTCTCATCCACTCATCATCTCCTTATGCCATAGTTTGTACATCTCAATTGTCAGTAGAATAATATATTGTGCTATTTTGTAGTCACTTTTATTGTAAATAAGAATAGAATATGTTTCTGAACATTTATTCTGCAATTGGAACTAAGTTATAGCCCATAGCATTCCAAAGTTAGACCTAAACGTCTGATGGCACGGGCACACATATCTCCTATATCGCCCATATTGTACCTCGTGAAGCACGGGTTTTCAGTGAATTTACATAAATCACAAAACTTATCTGCATTTCCTGTGGTGCAGGAAAATTCTCAGCAACGAAAGCGTGATCAAATGAAGATCTTACATCTGTATATGTATTTATATAGGTAGGTACAGTCACAACCTGAATTATCACCACTCTTGATAAAAATGAGCAAAAAAGACTGTATAAAATAAATAACACAAATACTGAGTTACTGTATATTGTATGCATTTTTTTGGACAATTATATGACATTATGCTAATACAAAAACAAGAAATTTGTTTAACAAGTAATAAAATACATTCTCAAAAAGATAGCGGTCAAAATAATTAGCACCCTTGATTTCAATACTCTTGGTAATAGCACTGAGCCTTGTGTGCCTTGTGTGATCACGCTCTTTAAACAGGTTAACATTCACAAGACCGCAGGGCCAGATGGATTACCAGGATGCGTACTCAGTTGCATACGCTGACCACCTCAGCGTTCAACACGACGGTGGTAAGCCTGATCATTGACGACTACGAGACAGCCTATAGGGAGGAGGCCAGAGACCTGGCCGTGTGGTGCCAGGACAACATCCTCTCCCTCAACGTCAGCAGATGATCGTGGTCTACAGGAAACGGAGGGCCGAAAATGCCCCCATTCACAACGACAGGCCTGTAGTGGAGCGGGTCGAGTTCTTCAAGTTCTTCTGTGTCCACATCACTAAGGATCATGGTCCACATACACCAACACAGTCGTAAAGAGGGACTCTTCCCCCTCAGGAGGCTGAAACGATTTGGCATGGGCCCTCAGATCCTCAAAAAGTTCTACAGCTGCACTATTGAGAGCATCTTGACTGGCTATATCACCCCTTGTTATGGCAACTGCATGGCATCCGACCGCAATAGGCGCTACAGAGGGTAGTGCGTAAAGCCTAGTACATCATTAGGGCCGAACTCCCTGCCATCCTATACCAGGCGGTGTCAGAGAAACCCCCTAAAATTGTCAAAGACCCCTGCCACCCCAGTAATAGGCTGTTCTCTCTGCTACCGCACAGCAAGCGATACCAATGCATCAAGTCTGGAACCAACAGGACCCTGAATAGCTTCTACCCCCAAGCCATAAGACTGCTAAATAATGAGTTAAATAGTTAGCCAAATACAGTCGTATGCAAAAATTGGGCACCCCTCTGAGGCTGCATAATAATTTACTCTGTCGTCACAGAAAATGATCACAGTGGCATGCCATTCATTTTCTAATAAAAGCTGAGTACTGGGGTATTGTCCAAGGTTTTTAGTGTAGCAATATTAAGTTGTATGAAATTAAATCAGATGTGAAAAATAGGCTATGCAAAAATTTGGGCACCCTTGTCATTCTGTTGATTTGAATACCTGTAACTACTTAGCACTGATTAATTGGAACACACAATTGGTTTGGTGAGCTCATTAAGCCTTGAACTTCATAGACAAGTGCATCCAATCATGAGAAAAGGTATTTAAGGTGGCCAATTGCAAGTTGTTGTTCTCTTTTACTCTCCTCTGAAGAGTGGCAACATGGGGGTCTCAAAACAACTCTCAAATAGATAGATAGATAGATAGATAGGTACTTTATTGATCCCCCGGGGGGGAAATTTCCTTGTCAAGCAGCTTCAACAAAACACAGGGCAGGTGCAAAATGCCACAACGAAAGTACACAAAAGACAGATACACGGTACATGATACATAGAGCGGCAGTATGAAAAAGTATAGAAATACAAGATATCTGGAGTGCAAAAAAAAGCTATACAAAAGACATAGCATAGTATGGGTGGTTGGCTGAATATGTACACTATACATTGGTGGATGTTGGATGGTTAACTATACTATACAGGTCGATGGCAGAGAAATACTTCAGTAGCTAAAAATGCGTATGATATGAGCGAGGGTAATAATAGTTTACTTAATAGACAGACTGGGTAAATGAACAGGTAAGTGAAAATGTTGCATGGTTAAATTAGCTGTACAGTTAGGTATACAGTTATATTTACAGATAAGTGAATACTTGCATGTTTACACAAACTGTACAGGTAAATGACAGGAAGAGATACTTTAATAGCTAAATGTGTGTATGATATCATTTGGGGTAATAATAGTAATTCCCTTAAAATACAGTCCTTAGTGCGCAGGGTTTAATTACAGACAACTGCACGTATTGCACATTCGATATACTAAAAGCAATGAGAAAAGGTGCAACTGGCAGGATACTAATATGCATTCCTGAGTGAATGCCTACGTAGGTTAAGTCCAATAATTACTTACAATATTGCATGTGATATAATATAACAACTGTACATGAGTATGTATATACAGACCTGTATGAATAAATAGGTCCTGAGTGGATGAGTGCTGATGGACCAGAGTTACTCACGGATGGATGCATAGTTGTTAAACTAGGTCCTAGCACCCCAACAGTTCCAGATCTATGTTGCCGACGGCACGGCACCCCGGTGAGGCATTATATAGTCTAATAGCCGCCGGCAGGAAGGACCTCCTGTAGCGCTCACTGTACACCGTGGTGGGATCAGTCTGTGACTGAAAGTGCTCCTCTGCGTCATAACCATAGCGTGCAGAGGGTGGGTGACGTTGTCCATGATGGCCAGCAGTTTGGCCAGGATCCGTCTCTCCACCACCTCCTCTAGAGTGTCAAGGCTCATCCCCAGGACAGAGCTAGCCTTCCTGATCAGCTTATTTACCCGAGAAGCATCACCGGCTTTGATGTTTGCTCCCCAGCACACCACTGCAAAAAAGATGGCACTGGCCACCACAGACTGGTAGAAGGTATGCAGTAGTTTACTGCACACGTTGAAGGACCTGAGCCTCCTCAGAAAGTAGAATCGGCTCTGGCCCTTTTTGTACAGGGCCCCGGTGTTACCGGCCCATTCCAGCCTGTTGTCCATATGGACTCCCAGGAACTTGTATGACCCAACCATTTCCACATCCATCCCCTGTATAGGGACTGCAGTCAGTTGTGCCTTGGTTCTCCTGAAGTCCACCACCATCTCCTTTGTTTTGCTGATGTTGAGCTGAAGGTGGTTCTGCTCACACCACAACACAAAGTCACTGATTGTGCTCCTGTACTCCTCCTCCTGCCCACCCCTGATGCACCCTACAATAGCAGAGTCATCCGAGAACTTCTGTAGGTGGCATGTTTCAGAGTTATATCTGAAGTCTGAGGTGTAGAGGGTGAACAGGAAGGGGGACAGGACCGTACCCTGCGGGGCCCCTGTGTTGCTAACTGCCCGTTCTGACACACAGCTCTGTAGTCTCACAAATTGTGGCCTACCGGTCAGGTAGTCCGTGACCCAGGAGACTAAGGGTGCTTCCACTTTCATCCTCCTCATCTTCTCACCCAGTAGCAGGGGCTGAATGGTATTGAAGGCACTGGAGAAGTCAAAAAACATAACCCTCACAGTGCACCTGCGTTGTCCAGGTGAGAGTAGGCCCTCTGCAGAAGGTAGATGATTGCGTCATCCACCCCGATGTTGCACTGGTATGCAAACTGCAGGGGGTCCATTGATGAACACACCAGGGGTCTGAGGTGAGCGAGGACTAACCTTTCCAGGGTCTTCATGATGTGGGATGTTAGCGCTACAGGTCTGAAGTCATTCAGGACAGTGGGGTGTGCCTTCTTGGGCACTGGGACGAGGCAGGATGTTTTCCACAGCACAGGGACCCTTTCTAGGCTCAGGCTAAGGTTGAAAAGACGCTGGAGTATTCCACACAGTTGGTCAGCACAGACCCTCAGCACCCTTGGGCTGATGCCATCGGGGCCCACCGCTTTCCACTGGAATAGTCTCTCCAGCTCTCTCTTCACTTGGTTGGTGGTGAAAGCCAGCCCAGGTGGAGAGGTGGGGGGAAGGGGGGTGTTGAGGATCAGTCCAGGGGGAGCAGGGGCGGTGGTGGGGTCACTGATTGTCTCAGCAGAGGTGCTGTGAGCAAAGTGGGGGTGGGACAGCCGTGAGGGTGTGTGGTCTGGGGAGCTGGAGGGGAGGTGGACAGGGCCAGTATCAAACCTGTTAAAAAATTGGTTCAGCTCATTGGCTCTGTCCTGGGTCCCCTCCGTCTGCCCACTGTTTGACGTTTTGAAGCCAGTGATATTTCTCATACCCTTCCACACCTCTCTCACCTGGCTCTGCCTCAGCTTGTCCTCCATCTTCTCCTTATACACTCTCTTCCCTTCAGCAATCCACAACTTCAGCTCCCTCTGGACGCATTTCAATTTGTCCTTGTCCTTGTCCCTCTCCTTGAGGGCCCTCTTCTTCTCATTCAGCAGGGCCTTCAGGTCGCTGGTGACCCAGGGTTTATTGTTTGGGAAACAGCGTACCTTCCTGGTGGGTACAGTGTTGTCTACACAAAAATTAATATAGTCTGTTATGCAGTCAGTGAGTCCATCGATGTCCTCCCCATGAGCCTCACAGAGCACATCCCAGTCTGTTGTTTCAAAACAGTCCTGTAGGGCCTCATTCGCCTCCGGGGACCATCTCCTAATAGTCCTGGTGGTTGCAGGTTGCTGTTGGACCAAAGGCCTGTAGAGTGGCGTGAGGTGGACAAGGTTGTGATCCGATCTACCGAGGGGAGGGAGTGCAGTGGAGTTGTATGCATCCTTCACATTAGCATATAACAAGTCCAGAGTTTTATTATTCCTGGTTGGGCACTTCACGAACTGTTTGAACGTGGGCAGCGTTGAAGAGAGAGATGCATGGTTAAAATCCCCCGAAATGGCAAAGAAGGCACTGGGATGCGCTGTCTGTAACCTCGCGATAACAGAGTGGATGACGTCACACGCTGCGTTTGCGTCAGCAGAGGGTGGGATGTAAACAATAACAGCAATGGCCGCCGTGAATTCCCTCGGTAAATAGTAGGGTCTCAGGCTAACGGCTAACAGTTCAATGTCCGGGCTACAAAACTTTTCCTTAAGAGTAATATGGTTTGGATGACACCATCTGTTGTTAACTAATAGAGCCAGCCCACCACCCTTACTCTTACCGGAAGAGACGCGATCCCTGTCCGCTCTGATGGTCTGGAAACCGTCGATAGTGACGTTCTGTATGGGGATGTTATCGTTCAGCCAAGTCTCAGTAAAACACATTAGGCTCGTTTCCCGATAAATCCTTTGTCCACGAACAAGTCCCTCCAACTCATCCATCTTGTTATGTATAGCCCTCACATTGCCCATAATAATAGATGGTATAGCCGGCTTGTACTTGAACCTCCTCCGCTTTGCCTTACATTTCAATCCCGCCCTGCATCCACTGCGTCGTCTTTTCAATTCGTCCGGAATATCAAACTTTTCCCTGAGGAGCAGCAGCGCTGCGTGGGCTAAATCCAGGAGCTGGGCTCTGTTGTAAACAATAACAGTTGACGACTCCTGTCGACGTTCAGCTGCGATAAAATCCATAATCCTGAACTATTATTGTTCAACTGTAGCAAAATAAAAAATAAAACTAAAGAAAAGAGACGAAAGAAAACAAACTAAAAACAACAATTTATGCACGAACAACGGGAGCTGCTTAACAGGCGACCACTCAGGGCGGCGCCAAACACTAATGACCTGAAAACAAAGATTGTTCAACATTATGGTTTAGGGGAAGGCTACAAAAAGCTATCGCAGAGATGTAAGCTGTCAGTGTCCACTGTGAGGAACATAGTGAGGAAATGGAAGACCACAGGCACAGTTCTTGTTAAGGCCAGAAGTGGCAGGCCAAGTAAAATATCAGAGAGGCAAAGGCAAAGGATGGTGAGAACGGTCAAAAACAGCCCACAGACCACCTCCAAAGACCTACAACATCATCTTGCTGCAGATGGTGTCACTTTGCATCGTTCAACAATTCAGCGCACTTTGCACAAGGAGAAGCTGTACGGGAGAGTGATGCGGAAGAAGCCTTTTCTGCACACACGCCACAAACAGAGTCGCTTGAGGTATGCAAACGCACATTTGGACAAGCCAGCTTCATTTTGGAATAAGGTGCTGTGGACTCATGAAACAAAGATTGAGTTATTTGGTCATAACAAGGGGCGTTATGCATGGCGGCAAAAGAAAACAGCGTTCCAAGAAAAACACTTGCTACCCACAGTAATATTTGGTGGGGGTTCCATCATGCTGTGGGGCTGTGTGGCCAGTGCCGGTACTGGGAATCTTGTTAAAGTTGAGGGTCGCATGGATTCCACTCAATATCAGCAGATTCTTGGGAATAATGTTGAAGAATCAGTCACAAAATTGAAGTTACGCCAGGCCTGGATATTTCAACAAGACAACGACCCCAAACTCTGCTCAAAATCTACCCGGGCATTTATGCAGAGGAACAAGTACAATGTTCTGGAATGGCCATCCCAGTCCCCAGACCTGAATATCATTGAGAATCTGTGGGATGATTTGAAGCGGGCTGTCTATGCTCGGCAACCATCAAACCTAACTGAACTGGAGATGTTTTGTAAGGAGGAATGGTCCAAAATACCTTAATCCAGAATCCAGACACTTATTAGAGGCTATAGGAAGCGTCTAGAGGCTGTTATTTTAGCAAAAGGAGGCTATACTAAATATTGATGTGATTTTTGTGTTGGGGTGCCCAAATTTATGCACCTGTCCAATTTCGTTTTGATGCATATTGCACATTTTCTGTTAATCCAATAAACCTCATTTCACTTCTGAAATATTACTGTGTCCATCAGTTATTTGATAGATCAAAATGAAATTGCTGATCCAAACACCTAATTATTTATAAATGGAAATCATGGAAATTGTCAGGGGTGCCCAAACTTTTTCATACGACTGTAGCTACCTGGATTATCTGCAATGACCCTTTTTGTACTAACGTCTTTGACTCATCACTGACGCTGCTGCTACTGTTTATTATCTGTCACTTTAGTCTAAGTTATATGTACATATCTACCTCAATTAATATCATTACTTATTGTGTGTATATAGCCAAGTTATCATTACTTATTGTGTGTATATAGCCAAGTTATCATTACTTATTGTGTGTATATAGCCAAGTTATCATTACTTATTGTGTGTATATAGCCAAGTTATCATTACTTATTGTGTGTATATAGCCAAGTTATCATTACTTATTGTGTGTATATAGCCAAGTTATCATTACTTATTGTGTATATAGAGCCAAGTTATCATTACTTATTGTGTGTATATAGCCAAGTTATCATTACTTATTGTGTGTATAGAGCCAAGTTATCATTACTTATTGTGTGTACAGTGGGGAGAACAAGTATTTGATACACTGCCGATTTTGCAGGTTTTCCTACTTACAAAGCATGTAGAGGTCTGTAATTTTTATCATAGGTACACTTCAACTGTGAGAGACGGAATCTAAAACAAAAATCCAGAAAATCACATTGTATGATTTTTAAATAATCAATTTGCATTTTATTGCATGACATAAGTATTTGATCACCTACCAACCAGTAAGAATTCCGGCTCTCACAGACCTGTTAGTTTTTCTTTAAGAAGCCCTCCTGTTCTCCACTCATTACCTGTATTAACTGCACCTGTTTGAACTCATTACCTGTATAAAAGACACCTGTCCACACACTCAATCAAACAGACTACAACCTCTCCACAATGGCCAAGACCAGAGAGCTGTGTAAGGACATCAGGGATAAAATTGTAGACCTGCACAAGGCTGGGATGGGCTACAGGACAATAGGCAAGCAGCTTGGTGAGTAGGCAACAACTGTTGGCGCAATTATTAGAAAATGGAAGAAGTTCAAGATGACGGTCAATCTCCCTCGGTCTGGGGCACCATGCAAGATCTCACCTCGTGGGGCATCAATGATCATGAGGAAGGTGAGGGATCAGCCCAGAACTACACGGCAGGACCTGGTCAATGACCTGAAGAGAGCTGGGACCACAGTCTCAAAGAAAACCATTAGTAACACACTACGCCGTCATGGATTAAAATCCTGCAGCGCACGCAAGGTCCCCCTGCTCAAGCCAGCGCATGTCCAGGCCCGTCTGAAGTTTGCCAATGACCATCTGGATGATCCAGAGGAGGAATGGGAGAAGGTCATGTGGTCTGATGAGACAAAAATAGAGCTTTTTGGTCTAAACTCCACTCGCCGTGTTTGGAGGAAGAAGAAGGATGAGTACAACCCCAAGAACACCATCCCAACCGTGAAGCATGGAGGTGGAAACATCATTCTTTGAGGGACAGGACGACTGCACCGTATTGAGGGGAGGATGGATGGGGCCATGTATCGCATGATCTTGGCCAACAACCTCCTTCCCTCAGTAAGAGCATTGAAGATCCGAAACACACAGCCAGGGCAACTAAGGAGTGGCTCCGTAAGAAGCATCTCAAGGTCCTGGAGTGGCCTAGCCAGTCTCCAGACCTGAACCCAATAGAAAATCTTTGGAGGGAGCTAAAAGTCTGTATTTCCCAGCGACAGCCCTGAAACCTGAAGGATCTGGAGAAGGTCTGTATGGAGGAGTGGGCCAAAATCCCTGCTGCAGTGTGTGCAAACCTGGTCAAGAACTACAGGAAACGTATGATCTCTGTAATTGCAAACAAAGGTTTCTGTACCAAATATTAAGTTCTGCTTTTCTGGTGTATCAAATACTTATGTCATGCAATAAAATGCAAATTAATTACTTAAAAATCATACAATGTGATTTTATTGGATTTTTGTTTTAGATTCCATCTCTCACAGTTGAAGAGTACCTATGATAAAACTTACAGACTTCTAAATGCTTTGTAAGTAGGAAAACCTGCAAAATCTGCAGTGTATCAAAAACTTGTTCTCCCCACTGTATATAGCCAAGTTATCATTACTTATTGTGTGTATATTGCCAAGTTATCATTACTTATTGTGCATTTATTATTACGTTAAACTTTTCTATTATTTCGCTATTGTCTTTCTCTCTGTATTGTTGAAGGGCCTGTAAGTCTGCATTTCACTGTTAGTCTACAGCTATTGTTTACCAAGCATGTAACAGATAACATTTGATTTGATTTCTAAAATGTTTTATAAGACTGGAGAACACATTGGGAGTTTTTTTTATCATTCCTCCATACAGAATCTTTCCAGATCCTTGGTATCCTTCGTCTGCACTTATGGGCTGCCCTCTTCAATTCAAACCACACGTTTTCAATGGAGTTCAAGCCTGGAAACTGAGATGTTGAAAAGCATTTCTTTGTGGTTTATGATGTGTGTTTGGGGTTATTGTCTTGCTGGAAGATGCACTTGTGGCCAAGTTTTAGCCTCCTGGCAGAGGTAACCAGGTTTTTGGATCAAATGTCCTGGTACTGGGTAAAGTTCATGATGCCGTTGACCTTAACACGGGCCCCAGGACCAGGGGAAGTAAAACAGTCCCATAACATCAAAGGTCCACCACCACGTTTTACACTATGCACGTTGTTCTTTTCTATATACTGTAGGCATCTTTCTTTCAACCCCAAAGGGTGTGAATGACCAAAGAGCTCAACCCACCACTGGTGTGAATGACCAAAGAGCTCAACCCACCACTGGTGTGAATGACCAAAGAGCTCAACCCACCACTGGTGTGAATGACCAAAGAGCTCAACCCACCACTGGTGTGAATGACCAAAGAGCTCAACCCACCACTGGTGTGAATGACCAAAGAGCTCAACCCACCACTGGTGTGAATGACCAAAGAGCTCAACCCACCACTGGTGTGAATGACCAAAGAGCTCAACCCACCACTGGTGTGAATGACCAAAGAGCTCAACCCACCACTGGTGTGAATGACCAAAGAGCTCAACCCACCACTGGTGTGAATGACCAAAGAGCTCAACCCACCACTGGTGTGAATGACCAAAGAGCTCAACCCACCACTGGTGTGAATGACCAAAGAGCTCAACCCACCACTGGTGTGAATGACCAAAGAGCTCAACCCACCACTGGTGTGAATGACCAAAGAGCTCAACCCACCACTGGTGTGAATGACCAAAGAGCTCAACCCACCACTGGTGTGAATGACCAAAGAGCTCAACCCACCACTGGTGTGAATGACCAAAGAGCTCAACCCACCACTGGTGTGAATGACCAAAGAGCTCAACCCACCACTGGTGTGAATGACCAAAGAGCTCAACCCACCACTGGTGTGAATGACCAAAGAGCTCAACCCACCACTGGTGTGAATGACCAAAGAGCTCAACCCACCACTGGACCAAAGAGCTCTATTTTATGTCAACCAACAACAAATGTAAACGTCTGGAGTTTGTTAAACGTCACTTGGATTGGAACCGGTCAGAAGAAATGAATCTTTCCAGTTGTGGGTTTTAATTTTTTATTAATTTCACCTTTATTTAACAGGTAGGCCAGTTGAGAACAAGTTATCATTTACAACTGCGACCTGGCAGTGTGGCGTCAAAAGATATATGCATATGAGGGAGAGATTCTGGAAAGATTCTGTATGGAGGAAAGGTATAAGATCGATAGGGTGGCTGAGTTTTGAAAACAGGGATGCCAATAAATTTGACCCTTATTTGTTTGAGAACAAAAGTATATTATTTGTTAAAGAAAATCTCTTTCTCTGAGAAATGGTATTAGTATAAAACAATATACATTTTTTTAAATATTAGATGATAGAATAATAATTGAATTAAAATGATCAATGCTTAAAGCTTTATTTATCCCCAAAGGGCTATATACTTATGTAATATCTTATATAGATATACACACTTGTGCCATCTCTTATATAAAATATTTTCTTTTATACAGTATTGTTTATGCTTAAAAATATACAGTATCTGTAATTATAGGAATTAGCCAAAAAATACATTTCATATTTACACATTTATTTTTATGTAAATCTTTGACCAAAGTGCCTATTTTATTGTTATTGTTGTTCACTGAGCTAGGGGGAAGGGAGGGTCCAATACAAATATTTGTGAAACAATATTTGCATTCAGGGGAAACCAAAGTGAAGCGAATTAAGAAATGGCAGAAATTTGGCATTGACTGTAATTCCTAATCACTATTAGACAAACACAGGGCGGCAGTTCAGTGGAACTGATTTATCACAGACCCAGACTGTCTCACCTTGAACCTGACTGGCACACCAGATATCTGGGGGAGAAGGAGAGTGTGAGGGAGTAAGGGTTGGGGAGAGTGGACAAAGAGATACCGAAACACTGAGAGGAAGAGAGAGCAAGAGAGAGGGGGATCAACTGTCAGTTTTCTGCTGCTCTTCTATGTATTTCATACTTCCTCTCAACTGTCTCTCTCCTCCCCCTCTAAACAAAACCTCAGAAAGTCTGGTTTTCCCTGGAACTAGTCTACTCAGCCCCTACTTGGTATACAGAATTTCTAAAACTCCAGGGATTGGACTAGTGTGAAAGCACTGAAGTTCCACCTAGCTGTTTCGTCCATTTTGTTTACATTCAGTTCTAAGAAACTGTCCTTCCTCCCTACATTTCCACCATGTTTCTTATACCAGTAATTTCCTTTCAATTCCATGAAGGAGAAAGGATAGATTATTGGGACACAAAGTGTGGGGTTTTACTAAGGTGCTTACGTTGACCAAAAAGTGACCATAGAAATTAAGTAACACTGTACATCCACACAGTAATAACAACATAGTTCATACATAGAAATTGTTAATGGTAATAGCTCAGCATGTTGCTTTTGTTTTGGCAGCAGAGATCAGTGTGAGAGGTGAGGAGAGGTCAGTGTGAGAGGTGAGGAGAGGTCAGTGTGAGAGGTGAGGAGAGGTCAGTGTGAGAGGTGAGGAGAGGTCAGTGTGAGAGGTGAGGAGAGGTCAGTGTGAGAGGTGAGGAGAGGTCAGTGTGAGAGGTGAGGAGAGGTCAGTGTGAGAGGTGAGGAGAGTGCCCGTCAACATTTTTTATGATTTTGTAAAAGTGAGAAGTCTCTTAATTCGTCCTGTTTTTAAAATAAATAGTTAAATAACCTTGTTATCGAAATGTTTCATGACTGATTTTGGATTATTATTGACAGAGTTGGAAAAAATGATGCCATTGTCCCAGGGCTTAGCTAGCTGCTAGCTCAAAGTTCCATTAAGTCACTAGTTGTCATCCAATGTGCTGCAACAGTAACAATATTGTGACTCTAGCCCGGGCCAAAATGAGAGTAAATCTCGGATTTGCGTTCACACAGTGGAGATTACTATTTATTTTTTTGTGCATTTTTTTTGCTGAAAAGGTAAGACATAGCTAGTTAGATAATATATCTTTCTAGATACACTACTGTTCAAAAGTTTGGGGTCACTTAGAGATGTCCTTGTTTTTGAAAGACAAGCAATTTGTTTTACATTAAAATAACATCAACTTAATCAGAAATACAGCATAGATATTGTTAATGTTGTAAATAACTATTTAAGCTGGAAACGGCTGATTTTTTATGGAATATCTACATAGGCAAACAGAGGCCCAATATCAGCAACCATCACTCCTGTGTTCCAATGGCACAAGTTTATCATTTTAAAAGGCTAATTGATCATTAGAAAACCCTTTTGCAATTATCGAGAACTATGGCTATGAAGATCATATGTATCGATTGTAGAAGTGTAATTTTAACTATCACAGCTCTGCATTCATGCAAAATAACCTTGGCTTTGGCACACATTCAATTATGTGCCCATCTGACTCCTAGCTATACTAGCTAGCTAATAACATTACTTAGTCAATGCCGCTCTGACATTGCTCGTCCGTATATGTATATATTCCATTCCTTACATATATTTGTGTGTATTGGGTATATGTTGTGAAATAGTTAGATATTACTTGTTAAATATTAAAGCAGTGTCGGAGCTAGAAGCACAAGCATTTCACTACACCTGCAGTAACATCTGCTAAACACGTGTATGTGAACAATAACATTTGATTTGAGGTTAGTAAAAGTCTTTCATCCATAGTACTGTTTACCTATTTCACAACATTATTATCATATCACACAACATATGGCTGCATTCTGTAATTTCATGTTTTCAGCTGTGCTAACATCATTTCAAAAGGGTTTTGTAACGATCAATTAGCCTTTTAAAATGATAAACTTGGATTAGCTAACACAACGTGCCATTGGAACACAGGAGTGGTGGTTGCTGATACTGGGGCCTCTGTACACCTATGTAGATATTCCATAAAAAATCAGCCGTTTCCAGCTACAATATTCATTTACAACATTAACAATGTCTACACTGTACTTGTGATCAATTTTATGTTATTTTAATGGACTTATTTTTAAACAAGGACATTTCTAAGTGACCCAAACTTTTGAACGGTAGGGTATATATACAGTACCAGTTAAAAGTTTGGACACACCTACTCATTCAATTTAGATTTGTTTAACACTTTTTTGGTTACTACATGATTCCATATGTGTTATGTCATAGTTTTGATGTCCACTATTATTCTACAATGTAGAAAATTGTAAAAATAAATAAATAAGAAAAACCCTGGAATGAGTAGATGTGTCCAAACTTTTGACTGGTACTGTGTAAATATATATATAGATATATATATATATATATTTATCTATTGCTCAGTTATCACTTGGCTCATGTAAATCATTCTCTAGTTGTCTCTTTAAACATCCTACGGTCAACATCCCCCTCTCTAGTTGTCTCTTTAAACATCCTACAGTCAACATCCCCCTCTCTAGTTGTCCCTTTAAACATCCTAAGGTCAACATCCCCCTCTCTAGTTGTCCCTTTAAACATCCTACAGTCAACATCCCCCTCTCTAGTTGTCTCTTTAAACATCCCAAGGTCAACATCCCCCTCTCTAGTTGTCTCTTTAAACATCCTACGGTCAACATCCCCCTCTCTAGTTGTCTCTTTAAACATCCTAAGGTCAACATCCCCCTCTCTAGTTGTCTCTTTAAACATCCCAAGGTCAACATCCCCCTCTCTAGTTGTCTCTTTAAACATCCTACGGTCAACATCCCCCTCTCTAGTTGTCTCTTTAAACATCCTAAGGTCAACATCCCCCTCTCTAGTTGTCCCTTTAAACATCCTAAGGTCAACATCCCCCTCTCTAGTTGTCCCTTTAAACATCCTAAGGTCAACATCCCCCTCTCTAGTTGTCCCTTTAAACATCCTAAGGTCAACATCCCCCTCTCTAGTTGTCCCTTTAAACATCCTAAGGTCAACATCCCCCTCTCTAGTTGTCTATTTAAACATCCTACGGTCAACATCCCCCTCTCTAGTTGTCCCTTTAAACATCCTAAGGTCAACATCCCCCTCTCTAGTTGTCCCTTTAAACATCCTAAGGTCAACATCCCCCTCTCTAGTTGTCTCTTTAAACATCCCAAGGTCAACATCCCCCTCTCTAGTTGTCTCTTTAAACATCCTAAGGTTAACATCCCCCTCTCTAGTTGTCTCTTTAAACATCCCAAGGTCAACATCCCCCTCTCTAGTTGTCTCTTTAAACATCCTAAGGTCAACATCCCCCTCTCTAGTTGTCCCTTTAAACATCCTAAGGTCAACATCCCCCTCTCTAGTTGTCTCTTTAAACATCCCAAGGTCAACATCCCCCTCTCTAGTTGTCTCTTTAAACATCCTACGGTCAACATCCCCCTCTCTAGTTGTCTCTTTAAACATCCTAAGGTCAACATCCCCCTCTCTAGTTGTCCCTTTAAACATCCTAAGGTCAACATCCCCCTCTCTAGTTGTCCCTTTAAACATCCTAAGGTCAACATCCCCCTCTCTAGTTGTCCCTTTAAACATCCTAAGGTCAACATCCCCCTCTCTAGTTGTCTATTTAAACATCCTACGGTCAACATCCCCCTCTCTAGTTGTCCCTTTAAACATCCTAAGGTCAACATCCCCCTCTCTAGTTGTCCCTTTAAACATCCTAAGGTCAACATCCCCCTCTCTAGTTGTCTCTTTAAACATCTCAAGGTCAACATCCCCCTCTCTAGTTGTCTCTTTAAACATCCTAAGGTTAACATCCCCCTCTCTAGTTGTCTCTTTAAACATCCCAAGGTCAACATCCCCCTCTCTAGTTGTCTCTTTAAACATCCTAAGGTCAACATCCCCCTCTCTAGTTGTCCCTTTAAACATCCTAAGGTCAACATCCCCCTCTCTAGTTGTCTCTTTAAACATCCCAAGGTCAACATCCCCCTCTCTAGTTGTCTCTTTAAACATCCTACGGTCAACATCCCCCTCTCTAGTTGTCTCTTTAAACATCCTAAGGTCAACATCCCCCTCTCTAGTTGTCCCTTTAAACATCCTACGGTCAACATCCCCCTCTCTAGTTGTCCCTTTAAACATCCTAAGGTCAACATCCCCCTCTCTAGTTGTCCCTTTAAACATCCTAAGGTCAACATCCCCCTCTCTAGTTGTCCCTTTAAACATCCTAAGGTCAACATCCCCCTCTCTAGTTGTCTATTTAAACATCCTACGGTCAACATCCCCCTCTCTAGTTGTCCCTTTAAACATCCTAAGGTCAACATCCCCCTCTCTAGTTGTCCCTTTAAACATCCTAAGGTCAACATCCCCCTCTCTAGTTGTCTCTTTAAACATCCCAAGGTCAACATCCCCCTCTCTAGTTGTCTCTTTAAACATCCTAAGGTTAACATCCCCTTCTCTAGTTGTCTCTTTAAACATCCCAAGGTCAACATCCCCCTCTCTAGTTGTCTCTTTAAACATCCTACGGTCAACATCCCCCTCTCTAGTTGTCTCTTTAAACATCCTGCGGTCAACATCCCCCTCTCTAGTTGTCCCTTTAAACATCCTAAGGTCAACATCCCCCTCTCTAGTTGTGTTCACATTTCTCTCGTGTAAATATTGCAGCTACATTAAAATAATTAACTATATATATATATATGATATATATATCCAGTCTTTGCTATTTCCTTAATTACCATGCTGATGATTTGAAGTCGTATTGGATTTATTGTTATCTGTTAAAGATTTTGAATACATGTTGTTTTGTATATTTACTACATTTAGCATTTTTTTTTTTTATGTGATTTGTGTTTATGTAGATACTGTACATTTTAAATGTTGTTTAACACACAGTAACAAAAAACCTGATATAATTTACATATTCAAACTGCGTTTGCAGCAAACAAGTTTCGCCACAAGTTTCCCAGAATTGTTTGCCAGAAGTTCCGCAAATTTACCAAAACAGTTTGCCACGAAATATGAGCTTGCCACAAATTTGGGGCAATTGGCCAAATGTTTGCCACAACTGTTTGCCAGAAGACTGTTTTTTTTCAGTAAGGGTAATGTTATTAGCTTGCTAGCTAGTATAGGAGTCAGAGCGAAGGTTATTTTCCATGCACGCAAAATTAATTATTTTACTTTAACTAATTTTCTAAAGGTATTATCATATTGCTTTCTTGTACCTGACAGGGACATTCATGGTATCTATTATAAACCATGTAGTCAGCTAAGTTCACTAGCTAGCTACCTTGACATTGCTTACGTAAGCTACCTTTCAGGCTGACAACGTGAATATTACTATGTATAAACATTTTTGTAACTATTCTAAAGACATTGTTGCTAAAATTCAATCTTGTCCATAACTGTGACTCACCACCTGGATTAGTTCTTATGTAGCATAATTTGAATTTCAGTTTTTTACATTGGATAAAAGTAGAAACTCAGAGCAACAAAATGGCATATCATACACTGCATTTGAGGAAACAATGGGAAAGCAATTCTGCTTTGAAAGTTGATTAACTTGTAAACTCATTTTTGAGAAAACCGTCTTTCAATGTTTTGGTACTACTATTGGAGAACCCTTCTTTGTCTACACCCTCTTAAGCCTTAGCCCCACCCATCTCTTTAAGGGTTGATTAGAGCGTTCTATACTAACTTGCCAGCTACTTCCAAACATCTAAGAGAGAGAGAACAGCTCACTGAACATTATTCACCCTAGCAGAGTTGGTTATGCTGTTATATTATCCAAAGTGTTGGTGAAATTGTCAGTTTGTAAATTCAGAGCGCACATTGGATGCTCTGGCCAATAAGTAGGGTTGATCCGAAAGTTCTTACCTCACAACAACAGTCAAGCACCCAAGCTAACTGGATAACATATTTTATTTGATTTAACTAGGCAAGTCAGTTAAGAACAAATTCTTATTTACATTGACGCCATATACATTGACGCCAAAATATATATATATATATATATTCAACAGGTGTTGAGCGTTCATAAATTAATCTGTTATTCTACGCTCTGGCTCACTAAGATGAGAATCTTTTGTTAAGAAATGTAGCTAGATAGCTAGCTAGGTAAACAACGAATCCCAACCCATGACGTGATGTTAGCTAGCGAGCCAGACAGTTAATGTTAGCTAGCTAGTCATTACCTATTTGCTTATGGACTTAATTGACTTTAATTTAAATATTAAAGCATTAGACCTCCATATGTAACTTGAAGAAGTGCAATATTTACCAGGAGCTAACCCTGCAGATAGCACTACATCGATCAATAATAAACCCTGCAGATAGCACTACATCGATCAATAATAAACCCTGCAGATAGCACTACATCGATCAATAATAAACCCTGCAGATAGCACTACATCGATCAATAATAAACCCTGCAGATAGCACTACATCGATCAATAATAAACCCTGCAGATAGCACTACATCGATCAATAATAAACCCTACAGATAGCACTACATCGATCAATAATAAACCCTACAGATAGCACTACATCGATCAATACTAAACCCTGCAGATAGCACTACATCGATCAATACTAAACCCTGCAGATAGCACTACATCGATCAATAATAAACCCTGCAGATAGCACTACATCGATCAATAATAAACCCTGCAGATAGCACTACATCGATCAATAATAAACCCTGCAGATAGCACTACATCGATCAATAATAAACCCTGCAGATAGCACTACATCGATCAATAATAAACCCTGCAGATAGCACTACATCGATCAATAATAAACCCTGCAGATAGCACTACATCGATCAATAATAAACCCTGCAGATAGCACTACATCGATCAATAATAAACCCTGCAGATAGCACTACATCGATCAATAATAAACCCTGCAGATAGCACTACATCGATCAATAATAAACCCTGCAGATAGCACTACATCGATCAATAATAAACCCTGCAGATAGCACTACATCGATCAATAATAAACCCTGCAGATAGCACTACATCGATCAATAATAAACCCTGCAGATAGCACTACATCGATCAATAATAAACCCTGCAGATAGCACTACATCGATCAATAATAAACCCTGCAGATAGCACTACATCGATCAATAATAAACCCTACAGATAGCACTACATCGATCAATAATAAACCCTGCAGATAGCACTACATCGATCAATAATAAACCCTACAGATAGCACTACATCGATCAATAATAAACCCTGCAGATAGCACTACATCGATCAATAATAAACCCTGCAGATAGCACTACATCGATCAATAATAAACCCTGCAGATAGCACTACATCGATCAATAATAAACCCTGCAGATAGCACTACATCGATCAATAATAAACCCTGCAGATAGCACTACATCGATCAATAATAAACCCTGCAGATAGCACTACATCGATCAATAATAAACCCTACAGATAGCACTGCTGGGTGATCTGAAAAGTCATAGACAATCAATCAATAATATAATAATACTTTTAGCAAAAAAAATTATTTTCAATTTACAATCTAAAGCATTTATTTTGGCTGCAATTTCTGAGGCTTGTAACTCTGATGAACTTATCCTCTGCAGCAGAGGGAACTCTGGGTCTGGATTGACTGACCTTCATGTCTTAAAGTAATGATGGACTGTCGTTTCTCTTTGCTTATTTGAGTTGTTCTTGCCATAATATGGACTTGGTCTTTTACCAAATAGGGCTATCTTCTGTATACCACCAAACGCATTAAGAAGGAAAGAAATTCCACAAATGAACTTTTAACAAGGCACAGGTGACTACCTCTTGACGCTGGTTGAGAGAATGCCAAGAGTGTGCAAAGCTGTCATCACTACTCCTTCCAACATGTTAGTCAGATGGCGAGAAGATGAAGGTTGAGTCATAAAACATGTATACATTACGATGCAGGAGTGTTGGTAGGGCGTCTGTGACTTGTGCGGATGTGCGTACGTGTCTTACTCACTTCGGCCTGTAGTCCAATAACCCAGCAGGATATCGGCTACGTTCTATTGCCATCTCACCCTCGTAATGTCCAGCTCACGCACACTCGACCAACAGCCAGAGGGGCTGCGGGTTGCCATTCACAGACACACACTACAGTAGACTTGGAATATTCAAACAATAATAGACAACATTCTAAGAATATTCTGAGAATGTTTAGCAGCTTCTAAAAGTTCCCTGAATGTTTGAAAGAGGTTCCCAGGAATGTTCTCATGTCGTGATAAATGAATCTATTCATTCATTCATTCATCAGCCTTTATACAGCTTTGGGCTTTTCTTTACTTCATTTATTTCACCTTGTCTGCTATAAACACATTCTTATTTAAAATGACAACCTGGCAAGATGCACAATGTTCAATATTGACATGTTTGTTAATCATCCCTATTGCATAACACAAGCAGGGAACTTCTTGTGCCCGAGTGATGATGGGTAATGTAGATAGGATTGGAGGAGGATGCACAGCCCATGTCCTGGTTTATATTTGTGTGTCATATCAGTACCATCATTCACCTCTACACACCTCTCTCCCTTCCTCCTCCCTCTGTTTCTCTCTCTTTCTCCCCCTCTTCCTCTCTTCCTCCCTCTCTCCCTATCTATTTCACTTAAATCAAATCTGCTTCTGTAAACATGTATTTCTCTCTCTCTCTCTCTCTCTCCATTCTGAGGATTTTGGTGTTCTGCCACGAATAGCATTGTCGGGTCACCACTGCTCACAGTCAGCCCAGGTTCCAGCTTACCTGATCAAGTAACACATTAACCAGAGCTAGCTAAGATCAGCAGAGAGAGGAGATAACGGACTTGTGTCAAACACAGAGTGCGATCAATGGCACTTAGCATAGGGTTATGAAACACCAATACCTTCCACTGACTATCTGGGGCTCGCTGGAATTTGAAAAAGAGAGGGGGCCATTGATCCATGGCGGTCTGTGTGTCAAGTGTGTGAAATCTCCTAACCTTGGGGGGAGGGACTTAACTGCAAAAGGTGTGGTTAAATGCATTTGTATAACAAAATTGTAACAAAGAAATTGATGAAAGCGCTCACAGGGTTCGTAGGTATCTGTTTTTCAGATGGCAACATTTCCAGAAAATAATGCACTTTATGTCCCTGAGAATTCAACAATCAACAATCCATCTACCATTATGTGGGTCCTGTGTGGCTCAGTTGGTAAGAGTGGACTAGCAATGCCAGGATTCAATTCCTGCATGGATCACATACACATAATACAATTCACTGTTTACTGTAATTTGCTTCGTATCAAAGTGTCTGTTGAATGGCATCCATTATTTGGATTGTGTGTGTTTAAACCTTAATTTAACCTTTTACTGCAGTGGGCTAAATCAGGGTTACACAGAGTGTTTTTTGGTAGTCTTAAACAAAAAAATTATACACCTCACACACATGGTTATGGGCTTACAAAAAGAAGACACCTGTACTGTGTCAGATATGGAGTTGAAATGTGTTCAATTTTCAGTTTGCATCCCAGTATAACAAAACCGTTTGACATAAAATTATAAAACATCTAATTAACATTCCACACATGACACCACTATAAGGCGATATGGTCATTTGGCTGCAGGAAAGAGCTACAACGTGTAAACTGTTGAGCTCTCAAATGAAGGACCAGGATGGAAGAATACTTCCTTAATATTATGCAGCATGGAACAGACCCAGAAACTGACTCAGTGTCAAAGCAACACTTCTCGTATCCAGCCACATCAAAGAGCCCTGTGGCTGGGACACGAGAAGTCTCTTTTCTGGCAGTAGGCATGCGTGATAGATGTGATAGATAGGCACATAGACAGTGGGAAGCACAGACACAGTGAAGCTGCTCTCTGTCTGTTTGTGATGATTAACTGGACTTCAGTGAACTAAGCCAGAGGAAACACATCCAAAACCCACCCAGACTCCCATTGGTAGAGAGAGGAATGGTTACGACGCAATAAACCCCATGACCCTGGCTTGTCCAACCAACCCGGTCCTTCCACCATCACTACAGTTTCCCTCCCCTTTTCTCCTGATAACTCACCCCTTCCCATATCTCCCCTAACAAACCCACCCTTACCCTCTTCAACGACTCCTCTATGGTACCCCCTCCCTTTCGTGAACAGCTGCTTGTTTTGAGGGGGTGGAATTCAATATTTTTCTTTTTCCAAGAAAAATGATAATTCCTGAATCTCCTTCTTTATCACACACATGTACACACACACACACACACACGCACACACACACACACACACACACACACACACACACACACACACACACACACACACACACACACACACACACACACACACACACACACACACACACACACACACACACACACACACACACACACACACACACACACACACACACACACACACACATACCTGGTCTTAATGCACTTCCATTCATGTGAACCGTGATCTTTTCCAGGCAAAGAGCAAAAACTTTGCTTAGAAGATCTGCCCTTGACAAGATAGCAATGTTTGATCATGCAGATACTGGACTTCAAGTTAAAGTTCACAGGCCTGGGAAAAAAGGTTTTTAAGTAGATCAACCATTATACTGTATATATACTAGTGGAGGCTCCTCAGAGGAGGAAGGGGAAGACCATCCTACTCAGTGAATTCCAATTTTTTTAAATTGTAAAACATTAATATTTTTTGATATAACTATAATAAATATATTCACATGTCAACAATTAATTAATTACAAAACACTGTTTTCCAATGAAGGTCTACAGTAACCTCAACAGCACTCTGTAGGATAGCACCATGGTGTAGATGGAGGTCAGCTAGCTTCCGTCCTCCTCTGGGTACATTGACTTCAATACTAAACCTAGGAGGCTCATGGTTCTCAACCCCTTCCATAGATCTATACAGTAATTATGTAAACTTCCAGAGGACGTCCTCCAACCTGCTCTTGCAGCATGAACTGACATGTTGTCCACCCAATCAAAGGATCACAGAATAAATCTCGTACTGAAAGCATAATCTACAGCTAGCTAGCACTGCAGTGGATAACATGTGGTAAGTAGTCGACTCAAAGAGAGAGAAAGACAATAATTGAACAGTTTCACTTACTGAGCTAGCAAATGTAGCTAGCTAGTTTAGCCTACTCCAACACCCTGCTCAAACAGAGGGATGCTATGTTAGCTAGCTAGTTTAGCCTACTCCAACACCCTGCTCAAACAGAGGGATGCTATGTTAGCTAGCTAGTTTAGCCTACTCCAACACCCTGCTCAAACAGAGGGATGCTACGTTAGCTAGCTGGCTATGACTATCCACCACAACACTGGAACTCTTCTAAGTCAAGGTAAACCTTTAGTTTTACTAATTCACTGCCACCGGGGGGCGTCAGTGTAGGTGCTCAAGTGCTTAGTGACTGTATACTAACATTACTGCGGTGGACTGGCCTCTACCATCTGGGAAACCTGCCCTGTCGAGATCCCTCCAGGAGGCTACAGCTAGCGGCTAGCTTTTTAATCCTTCAGAGAACCAACCATGGAGACACGATGCTGTCCGGCGTGGAAATCGCTGAAGACGTCTCCTGTCCTCAACTGAGCCCACTGCCGTCGTGGGATGCAGGAGTGATGTGCCCTGGAACCAGATGTCCCAGCGCCGTCAGCTCTTGTTGTGAGTACGACTCCGGTGGCTCCCCCTCATAGGGAAAGAAATGGGCCAGGCGATGGTTATTGGTAGCTCTATGGTTAGAGATATTTCGATTTTAGATTTTCAAATGCTGATACTCTGCTAGTAATATCCCGCCAAAAAATGGGATATTACTAGGCGGCTCTCAGTGATCTTCTTGGTTTCAATGACGTAAAGAAACACAACTCTGAAAGGTTGAAATCTGACTTCATTGAATTATTTGGGTGTCTACAAAGCTTCTCAAAAGGACCAGTTATTTCTGGTCCGTTGGCCCGCTTGGTAAAAGCGTTGAGTGTTTCAGGAGGCTGTTTTTTCTTCAAGTCTGACTTCAGGCTTACTGCAAATCCAAACGAGTAGCTTTCCTGGATCATTTTGATACTCTTTGGAAACACAGTATGTATTTTAAAGATGATTGGATTCACCCAAATCGTCTGGGGGCGTGGACCCTCTCCCAGCATTACAGAGCAGCACTGAGACAATGACTGACCATACCTAGCTCTCCCAGCATTACAGAGCAGCACTGAGACAATGACTGACCCTACCTAGCTCTCCCAGCATTACAGAGCAGCACTGAGACAATGACTGACCATACCTAGCTCTCCCAGCATTACAGAGCAGCACTGAGACAATGACTGACCCTACCTAGCTCTCCCAGCATTACAGAGCAGCACTGAGTCAATGACTGACCCTACCTAGCTCTCCCAGCATTACAGAGCAGCACTGAGTCAATGACTGACCATACCTAGCTCTCCCAGCATTACAGAGCAGCACTGAGACAATGACTGACCCTACCTAGCTCTCCCAGCATTACAGAGCAGCACTGAGACAATGACTGACCCTACCTAGCTCTCCCAGCATTACAGAGCAGCACTGAGACAATGACTGACCCTACCTAGCTCTCCCAGCATTACAGAGCAGCACTGAGACAATGACTGACCCTACCTAGCTCTCCCAGCATTACAGAGCAGCACTGAGTCAATGACTGACCCTACCTAGCTCTCCCAGCATTACAGAGCAGCACTGAGACAATGACTGACCCTACCTAGCTCTCCCAGCATTACAGAGCAGCACTGAGTCAATGACTGACCCTACCTAGCTCTCCCAGCATTACAGAGCAGCACTGAGACAATGACTGACCCTACCTAGCTCTCCCAGCATTACAGAGCAGCACTGAGACAATGACTGACCCTACCTAGCTCTCCCAGCATTACAGAGCAGCACTGAGTCAATGACTGACCCTACCTAGCTCTCCCAGCATTACAGAGCAGCACTGAGTCAATGACTGACCCTACCTAGCTCTCCCAGCATTACAGAGCAGCACTGAGTCAATGACTGACCCTACCTAGCTCTCCCAGCATTACAGAGCAGCACTGAGACAATGACTGACCCTACCTAGGTCTCCCAGCATTACAGAGCAAGATATGTGAATTGTTGGTTGTGAAGTTGGCCTTAAGCCATAATATGTATATATTTGTTGCTGCAGTCTACCGCCCCCCAGCCGCTCCAACAGAGGCAGTTGTTATTATCTCTGAGCACTTAAAACCTTTCATGGATTCTGAACTAGTGGTTCTGGGGGATTTTAATCTGGACTGGTTTACCAATGTTTCAGACTATTTTAAGAATATTTGTTTTGAGCACAATTTGACTAATGTGAAAAACCTAGAACATTCTTAATGAATTGACCTTGTCCTGATTAATCTTCCCCATAAGTATTTGGCTAGTGGTGTTTTTGCAAATGATATCAGTGACCACTGTCCTATCGCTTGCATTAGAGACACCAGATAGAAAAATGTATTTTAAAACATTAATTCATTTTAGATGTACAAATCACAAAACCCGCTCTCAGGGATGGTTAACGCTGGAGACCCCTTTGGTCTCCACAGAACTGGGAGAAGCTGCTTTTAGTTTCTTTGCACCAGACTACTGGAACGGGCTGCAGAGCTTCCTGCATCTACAGTGGGGAGAACAAGTATTTGATACACTGCCGATTTTGCAGATTTTCCCACTTACAAAGCATGTAGAAGTCTGTAATTTTTATCATAGGTACTCTTCAACTGTGAGTGACGGAATCTAAAACAAAAATCCAGAAAATCACATTGTATGATTTTTAAATAATAAATTTGCATTTTATTGCATGACATAAGTATTTGATCACCTACCAACCAGTAAGAATTCCGGCTCTCACAGACCTGTTAGTTTTTCTTTAAGAAGCCCTCCTGTTCTCCACTCATTACCTGTATTAACTGCACCTGTTTGAACTCGTTACCTATATAAAAGACACCTGTCCACACACTTAATCAAACAGACCCCAACCTCTCCACAATGGTGAAGACCAGAGAGCTGTGTAAGGACATCAGGGATAAAATTGTAGACCTGCACAAGGCTGGGATGGGCTACAGGACAATAGGCAAGCAGCTTGGTGAGAAGGCAACAACTGTTGACGCAATTATTAGAAAATGGAAGAAGTTCAAGATGACGGTCAATCTCCCTCGGTCTGGGGGAAGGAGGTTGTTGGCCAAGATCTCGCGATACATGGCCCCATCCATCCTCCCCTCAATACGGTGCAGTCGTCCTGTCCCCTTTGCAGAAAAGCATCCCCAAAGAATGATGTTTCCACCTCCATGCTTCACGGTTGGGATGGTGTTCTTGGGGTTGTACTCATCCTTCTTCTTCCTCCAAACACGGCGAGTGGAGTTTAGACCAAAAAGCTCTATTTTTGTCTCATCAGACCACATGACCTTCTCCCATTCCTCCTCTGGATCATCCAGATGTTCATTGGCAAACTTCAGACGGGCCTGGACATGCGCTGGCTTGAGCAGGGGGACCTTGCGTGCGCTGCAGGATTTTAATCCATGACGGCGTAATGTGTTACTAATGGTTTTCTTTGAGACTGTGGTCCCAGCTCTCTTCAGGTCATTGACCAGGTCCTGCCCTGTAGTTCTGGGCTGATCCCTCACCTTCCTCATGATCATTGATGCCCCACGAGGTGAGATCTTGCATGGTGCCCCAGATCGAGGGAGATTGACCGTATCTTGAACTTCTTCAATTTTCTAATAATTGCGCCAACAGTTGTTGCCTTCTCACCAAGCTGCTTGCCTATTGTCCTGTAGCCCATCCCAGCCTTGTGCAGGTCTACAATTTTATCCCTGACATGCCACCAGAGGTCTCTTCACAGTCCCCAGACCCCACAAGACATGCCACCAGAGGTCTCTTCACAGTCCCCAGACCCCTCAAGACATGCCACCAGAGGTCTCTTCACAGTCCCCAGACCCCACAAGACATGCCACCAGAGGTCTCTTCACAGTCCCCAGACCCCTCAAGACATGCCACCAGAGGTCTCTTCACAGTCCCCAGACCCCACAAGACATGCCACCAGAGGTCTCTTCACAGTCCCCAGACCCCTCAAGACATGCCACCAGAGGTCTCTTCACAGTCCCCAAGTCCAGAACACACTACAGGAGGTGTACAGTACTACATAGGGCCATGACTACATGGAACTCTGTTCCACATAAAGTAACTCATGCAAGCAGTGAAATCAGATTTAAAATACTGATAAAAATACACTTTATGCCTTATGGAATAGCGGGGACTGTCGAGAACACACACACACACACACACACACACACACACACACACACACACACACACACACACATGATAACATACGCACTATACACTCACGTAAACATGGATTTTGAAGGAACACACTTAATGAGTTCTGTTGAACAACTCAAATCTGTTGTGACGTGTATTGTAATGTTTAAAAATAGTATATAACTGCCTTAATAAATATAAATACTAAATTCACATACCTATCAATATAGCGCGTTGTCATCCCTACTGCCTCTGATCCGGTGGACTCACTAGATAGATAGATAGATAGATAGATAGATAGATAGATAGATAGATAGATAGATAGATAGATAGATAGATAGATAGATAGATAGATAGATAGATAGATAGATAGATAGATAGATAGATAGATAGATAGATAGATAGATAGGTACTTTACTAAACACAGATAGTGTGTTTGTAAATGATGTCTGAGTGTTGGAATGTCTGTCCGTAAATTTACAACAAGAACAATCTTACTGTCTAGTTTGATTAATATTATGAATTTGCATTTCACTTTTTACTTTTACTCAAGTATGACAGCTGAGTACTCCTTCCAACACTCTACTTAAGTACATTTAAAAACATACTTTTAGACTTTTACTCAAGTAGTATTTTACTGGGTGACTTTCACTTTTACTTGAGTCATTTTCTATGAAGGTGTCTTTACTTTTACTCAGGTATGACAGTTGAGTACCACTGGTTGAAATTAAATAGTCAAAGAACAGAACCACCGCAGCGTTACTTTGTACCTGTCGGTGTGGCGGGAGTAACGGAGCCTTGGGACGGAAGTAACGGCTGGCGAGAAGTGACCCATATCTGTCTCATCTCCATCTCCGTCTGTAACACTCGTTACTTTCAACTAATGTACTTTCAGTCATTATTTCATATTTGTGTTGATTTGAATAGTTATTGCTACAGGTTTTACATTTTTGAAAATGAACCATAAGTCAACATCGCAATGTTGCGCAACCACAATATCTTGCCTTACATTATTAACCATCTTTTTCTCATCTCACTTTTTTTTACTTTTCATGCTTAGCTCCACCAATCAGGTGAGCTCCAGCTGTCTTTGTCATGCGAGCTGCACGTGTCATGATAGAATAAACACCTTTATTTTCTTCACAAATGGATAAACTCATCAGGCTTATCACATTTCCATGGCGACACAAGGTCATTAACCCCCAGAATCATAAAGATATATATTTGAACCACTACCCTGTCGATAATAGTGAGAAGCTGATCCTTCAAGGTGATTGATTAAGGCATAATTCTAATGATGTCATGATCACTTGTTGATATTTTGCTAACATTTGAAAAGCAATATGAACTAGAGGAGACAACGGCCCGTTTTTATTTGATTTTATTCCAGGTCATCATTCATCTCAAATCAAATCAAATCAAATGTATTTATAAAGCCCTTTTTACATCAGCCGATATCACAAAGTGCTTATACAGAAACCCAGCCTAAAACCCCAAAACCTAGGAAGAAACCTAGAGAGGAACCAGGTCCCACCCGTCTCTCCTGTAACTTCTCCCAGGCTAACACCCAAGGCTAGCTAGCATGATGCTTGAAACCTATGCTGTCATTTAGTCACTAGATGAGCTAACAAAATGACATATGTTTGGAACCTTAAACAACTAAAGACATCTCTACAACCAGAAAACCCTTTAGGTTCAGTTGTAACATTGCAGACTGTATGTTAGCAGTAGTAGTGTAGAGTATTCACAGCATATAGTGATAACCGTGTATCTGTTAGTCAGGTATAAAGGTAGTATACAGTTCTACATCTGTGTTACTGTCACAGGCAACAGTGATATGCTGCCATCTGCAGTTGTTTAAACTGGACATGCAGTGTGTGTGTGTGTGTGTAAGCACCTGCATGTGTGTGTGCCTTTGCGTTTGTGTGTTTAATCGTGGACTTGTATGTGTACTTGTGTATGTGTGTGTGTGGGCACATCTGTGTGTGTGTGTGTGTGTGTGTGTGTGTGTGTGTGTGTGTCCTGCCGTCCCATGTGAACTCAACACACATTTTCATCATCACCTTTGAGACTGCAGTTTGTGGCTACAGAACGTTTCTGATAAGACGTCTACCTCTGTCACGGTTGGGTGCACACACAGACCAAGACGCAGCGCAGGGATAGTAGTTCGACATTTTAATCTTTATACTATGTATACTCAAAACAAATGGCGAACTACAGGACACAAACAAACACTATAAACCAACGTCACGTTCACTAAAACACACGGAATGAACGGGCGTAAAAAAGGCACACTTACTTTCACCGTGACTGCGACATAATACGACAACGACCCACACCAGAGTGAATGACAGACTAACATATATAAGATCCCTAATTAGAGACAATGCGGTGCAGCTGCCTCTAATTAGGGATCCACCCAAAACCCACATAGAAACAGAAAAGAAAGACACTGTCAGACTCTGACCATAGCTACATAGAGAAGCAAATAGGCTTCTCTATGGCCAGAGCCTGACAGAACCCCCCCCCCCAAGGCGCGGACTCCCGGACGCCCAAAAAAACACACAAAACACGGGGGGGTTAATAGGGAGGGAAGACTAGTCCATCGGGGCTCTGGCTCCGGCGAAGTGGACAGTTTTCTCCCATGCCCCTTCTTTATAACCGTGCCCGGACTGGGCACCGGTGTGGTAAACGGCTCCGGCCATGGAGCGGGTAAAACAACCGGGCCCGGACTGGGCACCGGTGGGGCAAACGGCTCCGGCCATGGAGCGGGGCAAACAACCGGGCCTGGACTGGGCACCGGTGGGGCAACCGGCTCTGGCCATGGAGCGGGGAAAACAACCGGGCCTGGACTGGGCACCGGTGGGGCAAACGGCTCCGGCCATGGAGCGGGGCAAACAACCGGGTTGGACTGGGCACCGGTGGGGCAACCGGCTCTGGCCATGGAGCTGGGAAAACAACCGGGCCTGGACTGGGCACCGGTGGAGCGGACTGCTCTGACTCTGGAGCGGAGCAGACGGCTGAACCCAGAATGGGTACCGGTGGAGCGGACTGCTCTGGCACTGGGGCGGAGCAGACGGCTGGACCCGGAATGGGTACCGGTGGAGCGGACTGCTCTGGCACTGGAGCGGAGCAGACGGCTGGACCCGGATTGGGTACCGGTGGAGCGGATTGCTCTGGCACTGAGGCGGAGCAGACGGCTGGACCCGGAATGGGCACCGGTGGAGCGGAATGCTCTGGCACTGGGGCGGAGCAGACGGCTGAACCCGGAATGGGCACCGGTGGAGCGGACTGCTCTGACTTTGGAGCGGAGCAGACGGCTGAACCCGGAATGGGTACTGGAGCGGACTGCTTCGCTGGAGGTTCAGGGCTGCTGACCTTCGCTGGAGGTTCAGGGCTGCTGACCTTCGCTGGAGGTTCAGGGCGGCGGACCTTCGCTGGAGGTTCAGGGCGGCGGACCTTCGCTGGAGGTTCAGGGCGGCGGACCTTCGCTGGAGGTTCAGGGCGGCTGACCTTCGCTGGAGGTTGCGGGCTGCGGACCTTCGCTGGAGGTTGCGGGCTGCGGACCTTCGTTGGAGGTTGCGGGCTGCGGACCTTCGCTGGACGTACCGGACTGGGGAGGCGCACCGGATGTCGGGTGCGTGGAGCTGGCACTGGAAGCACCTGGCTGGGCACACTCATGGGAGGTCGGATGTGGGGAGTAGTGTAGAGGTCCGGACCCAGACAGGGCACCAGTGGAGCGGACTGCTCCGGCACGGGAGTGGAGTAGACGGCCGGACCCGGATTGGACCACTCCGCCATCTCCCTCTTGACGTCTTCCTCTATCTCCCTCATTTCCTCCAGAACACCTCCAAAATACTCCTCTAAATACTCCTCCTGCCCCTTGCTCTGAGCCCTCCATAGGTACCTCGGCCTCTCCATGCTCCACATGGGGGGTGGTATTGGCTCTTCCTGCCTGTAGCCAGGCCACCCCCATAACTCCCCCCCAAAATTACCTTGGGGTTGTTTGCGGGCGTTTCCCCGTCTCGCGCGTCGCACATAACGCGGCGGCACCTCCTCTCTCTCCCTCTCTCCCCAGTTACGCTGCTTGGTCTCGGGGTGGTGGTTCTGTCACGGTTGGGTGCACACACAGACCAAGACGCAGCGCAGGGATAGTAGTTCGACATTTTAATCTTTATACTATGTATACTCAAAACAAATGGCGAACTACAGGACACAAACAAACACTATAAACCAACGTCACGTTCACTAAAACACACGGAATGAACGGACGTAAAAAAGGCACACTTACTTTCACCATGACTGCGACATAATACGACAACGACCCACACCAGAGTGAATGACAGACTAACATATATAAGATCCCTAATTAGAGACAATGCGGTGCAGCTGCCTCTAATTAGGGATCCACCCAAAACCCACATAGAAACAGAAAAGAAAGACACTGTCAGACTCTGACCATAGCTACATAGAGAAGCAAATAGGCTTCTCTATGGCCAGAGCCTGACAACCTCTTGATCCGTGGCCTTGTTGAAATCCCTCTCATAGTCTATGGTCTGTTGCAAAACCCACAACAGCTGTTGAATAAATGATTGACAGGCACTCATGCATACATGAGTACCTGTCACGTTTTGTAGTCCAGGGACTGTCTAGCTAAATCTGACACTATTACACCTGTCTGAGCTGTTGATTATTGAGTACCTGTCACGTTCTGTAGTCCAGGGACTGTCTAGTTAAATCTGACACTATTACACCTGTCCGAGCTGTGGTCCAGGGAATGTCTGGCTAAATCTGACACTATTACACCTGTCTGAGCTGTAATCCAGGGACTGTCTAGTTAAATCTGACACTATTACACCTGTTCGAGCTGTAGTCCAGGGACTGTCTGGCTAAATCTGACACTATTACACCTGTCTGAGCTGTAATCCAGGGACTGTCTAGCTAAATCTGACACTATTACACCTGTTCGAGCTGTAGTCCAGGGACTGTCTGGCTAAATCTGACACCATTACACCTGTCTGAGCTGTAATCCAGGGACTGTCTGGCTAAATCTGACACTATTACACCTGTCCGAGCTGTTGATTATTGTGTCCCTGTTAAATAAATAATATAAAAAAATATATATACTATAAATGAAATGCCCTATCTGTACATGCGGCAGCAAAACACAGCGCTTTTAACATACAATGTTTACAACTTACTTATTTGACTTTGACTACATTGTGTATGTTTATCGATACAGTAATTATTATTCACCTTGGATTTGAACTCATAACCTCTTTATTCACAGTATTCTGATCTTTCTACTACTCCCATTATGTTAATGCCAGTAACTGATTTGTATTCCTACACTGTGGATTTAAAAGTAAATCCACAAAAAAGTATATTTATCATATTTATTCAGGAGTAACATTGAAACAGAATAATATGCCCTATCAATATTAGACAACTATACAGAAAACCCTCAAATTACTGAAATAAGTAAACAAAATGAATGACGAGAGAATAGTCAGATTAACTGATAACAAAAAGAGTGCCATCTGCACTGCTATATTAGTTAAGTAAAGAGATGTACACTATACAGTCGTATGCAAAGGTTTGGGCCCCCCTCTGAGGCTGCATAATAATTTACTCTGTCGTCACAGAAAATGATCACAGTGGCATGCCATTCATTTTCTAATAAAAGCTGAGTACTGGGGTATTGTCCAGACAAAGATTTTTAGTGTAGCAATATTAAGTTGTATGAAATTAAATCAGATGTGAAAAATAGGCTATGCAAAAATTTGTGCACCCTTGTCATTCTGTTGATTTGAATACCTGTAACTACTTAGCACTGATTAATTGGAACACACAATTGGTTTGGTGAGCACATTAAGCCTTAAACTTCATAGACAAGTGCATCCAATCATGAGAAAAGGTATTTAAGGTGGCCAATTGCAAGTTGTTGTTCTCTTTGACTCTCCTCTGAAGAGTGGCAACATGGGGGCCTCAAAACAACTCTCAAATGTCCTGAAAACAAAGATTGTTCAACATTATGGTTTAGGGGAAGGCTACAAAAAGCTATCGCAGAGATGTAAGCTGTCAGTGTCCACTGTGAGGAACATAGTGAGGAAATGGAAGACCACAGGCACAGTTCTTGTTAAGGCCAGAAGTGGCAGGCCAAGTAAAATATCGGAGAGGCAAAGGCGAAGGATGGTGAGAACGGTCAAAAACAGCCCACAGACCACCTCCAAAGACCTACAACATCATCTTGCTGCAGATGGTGTCACTTTGCATCGTTCAACAATTCAGCGCACTTTGCACAAGGAGAAGCTGTACGGGAGAGTGATGCGGAAGAAGCCTTTTCTGCACACACGCCACAAACGCACATTTGGACAAGCCAGCTTAATTTTGGAATAAGGTGCTGTGGACTGATGAAACAAATATTGAGTTATTTGGTCATAACAAGGGGCATTATGCATGGCGGCAAAAGAACACAGCGTTCCAAGAAAAACACTTGCTACCCACAGTAAAATTTGGTGGGGGTTCCATCGTGCTGTGGGGCTGTGTGGCGGTACTGGGAATCTTGTTAAAGTTGACGGTCGCATGGATTCCACTCAATATCAGCAGATTCTTGGGAATAATGTTGAAGAATCAGTCCCACTACAAGGCCCACCCTTGAGGAGGGAGGTGAGAGGGGCGGCGACGGAGCTGAAGTTCCTGATAAAGCGGCAGTAGAAGTTGGCAAACCCCAAAAACCATTGTAACCCCTTTATAGTGGTTGGTACTGGCCATGACCTAACCGCATCTACCTTCTTGTCCTCCATCTTCACTTCCTGAGGGCTGATTTGGTATCCCAAGAAGGAGACAGCCCTCTGATGGAACTGGCACTTCTCCGCCTTGAGGAACAGCTGATTGGCCAGGAGGTGTTCCAGGACTGCTCGAACATGGGTGATGTGATCTTCCAGGTTGGTCGAGAAGATCAGGATGTCATCAATGTATACAATCACCTTGTGTCCGAGCATGTCCCTGATCACCTCGTTGACGAATGTCTGGAACACTGATGGAGCATTAGCTAAGCCAAAGGACATCACCAAATACTTGTAGTGACCAGACATCATGCTGAACGGCGTCTTGTGAATGAGATTGTATACACTCCGCAGGTCCAGTTTGGTGAAGAACCAGGCCCAGCGGAGCTGCTCGATGGCTGACGGCACCAACAGGAGAGGGTACCGATACTTAGTAGTGATTTCATCAAGTCCTCGGTAATCAATGCACAGGCGTAATCCTCCCTCCTTCTTGGCCACGAAGAAGAAACCAGCCGACGCAGGAGAAGTGGATGTGCGGATGAAACCCTGTTGGAGCACCTCTTGAATGTAATCCTCCATGGCCTGGGTCTCAGCCACAGACAGAGGGTAGATGCGTCAAGGTGTTGGACTGGAAAACGGGTCGTGTTGGGCTGAAGGGCAACCACAGGACTCTCAACTGACGTGGAACCACAGGGGACAGGGAAGCAGGTCTTCCGGCATTCAGATCACCAGTCTGCGATTCTCATCCTCGACCATGAGATGGTAGGGTCATGGCGCTGAAGCCAAGGCAGGCCGAGGATTATCTTGTGAACTGGTGCACTGGTGATGAAGGGGATATTTTCCTGATGATTGGATTCCATGGTGAGGGTGATTGGTTGTGTGATGTGTGTGATGATTCCAGATCCTAATGGCCGACAATCAAGACCTTGAATCGGAAAAAGGAGAGGAGAGCGGGTATGTAGTGATGTTGAGAGAGGAGGCAAGGGTCTGATCCATAAAGTTCCCCGCGGCGCCGGAATCCACTAAAGCTGTAGACACAGTACATGAAGGACAGTCAGCCAGAGTGATGGATACCAAAAAGCAGGTAGAGCTGAGGATGGAATACTCACTCCTGATCCAGGGGGTGGAACATCACGTGACCGTCCCTCTGCTCTAGTGGATCCCAGACTCGGACGTACTGGACACCGCTGGAGCTTGTGCCCTCCTTGCCCACAGTATAGACAGAGCCCCAGCTGTATTTGTCTGCGGCGTAGCGCCGCAGGAAGGTGTGTGACCCCTACCTCCATGGGTTCAGGCTCTGATCCCGAATCCTCGCCGAAGGAGGGAGAGAAGCGATGAGAACGGCGACGCTCCCGGAGAAGGTTATCGCAATGAGTGCGTCCAAGGTGAGGTTGTCGTCTCGACAGGCCAGTTCCGTCTGGACCTCTTCTAAATAGCGTGCGAAGCGCCGGCTCGTTCCATCTGCTGGAAGCTGCTACTGTCCGGAAGGTGAAGCAATGCCCGCCCAGTCAGCAAAGAAACAACCGTGGAAACCTTAGACTTCTCGGTGGTGGAGCTCCCATCTGGTGTGAAAAATAGAGGGAGCACTGAAGGAGGAAGTCACGGCATTTTGATGGAGTACCGTCATATTTCTCAGATAGGGATAGACGGGCTTCGCTGATCTGGGCGGCAGCTAGCCTGTTCGAATACCCGAGCCAACAAGGTGTCTGTGTCCTTGAGCAAGGCACTTAACCCTAATTTGCTCCAGGGGCTGACCCTGTAGGTAGGCCGTCATTGTAAAATAAGAATTTGTCCTTAACTGAATAAAGGTTAAATAAAACATTCAAAAATATAAATCTGAGCTTGCTGAATGGACCGTTGTGCTGGCTCGCTGGGTAGACTGGCTCTAGAGTATCCTCCGCTGATTGGATGTGACGCCTCCCGGGTCTGTTCGAGGCGGTATTCTGTCACTTTCTCTTCTGTTGGTATTCTGTAATGATGACTCTGTGAGTCAGGAAGCAGGTGCAGGTGAAACGTTTAATAAAATAACTAAACCAGGAACGAGACAATACAAGACAACAGTGGCGCATGTACACAGTGTCAGGTGATGAATCCCAGGACCAGTGGTTCGTTTTCCAGCGACGTCGCACGCCAGAGGGGAGGAGCCGGAGTAGATGTGACAGTTTCATCTGACTGCGCAATCCACTGTCCCATCAGCCCAGCCAGGAACGTTGTAAACTTGATCTCCACTATAAAAAGCATCTAGACATCATCTCACATTTCTTTTAGACTAACCTTTAGTTTTCATCAGCTGAGATTTGTATAAACCCTGCTGTCTGTCTCTCCGACAATTGCAACATTGTTTCAATATTCAAATTCGATCTCCAGCTGTCTCAGCCAGTCAATCATGAATCAGCTGCCATCATTTTTATGGATATATATAAAGAAATGTCAATAGAAAAAATGATAGTTTGCTGTCTTTCCAGCTTCAGTTTGAAGTGATTGTGTTAGCTGTGTTGTTGGCTAGCTCTGAAAAACGGTGTGCTGACCAGTGAGCTCATTTTCTATGCCATTGTTATGGATGTATCCAGATAAATGTTACTAGAAAACAGCTTAAACTTCGGTCGCAAATGCTGCTACTTTGATGTTACTCTGGCTGCTGTTTGACGTGACTAAGTTAGCCGTAGTTGGCTAGCTAGCAAGCAAGGGATAAGAACGTTGCCAGCCAGTATGACAATGGAACATTTAGAACCAACGACTGGGTCGCGTCCATAGATACAGAACAAAAAGACTGGGTCACGTCCATAGATACAGAACAAAAAGACTGAACGACTGGGTCGCGTCTCTAGCAACCGAACCGATAGAACCAACGACCAGGCTTGGGTAGAAATCCTAGATTTGTGTCAAGACTATATCTTGTGGAAGGATGAAATAGTATGAATAAATTATAACATTTTTTATGAAAATATGTTAATCATTATTTGAATATGTTGGTAACACGTTGTATAAAAGTTATTAAAGGCATTATCACTTAATTATTTTATGGCTGGTTATGACCTGTACATAAGTGTCAAAACCCACAAAACCTACCACACAAGGCAAAAGTCTACTTGTCAACAGTATGTTTACATTATATAACATCTTCTGAAATTGACCATATTAAATTATCATTTAATAATTTAATATGGGCACACATTGATGTCAGACATGCACCTACCCTGTCACGAGCGGGTGCAGAGCGGCACTGGAGCGAAGCAGACGACCGGCCCCGGACTGGGCACCGGTGGAGCGGACTGCGCCGGCACTGGAGCGAAGCAGACGACCGGCCCCGGACTGGGCACCGGTGGAGCGGACTGCGCCGGCACTGGAGCGAAGCAGACGACCGGCCCCGGACTGGGCACCGGTGGAGCGGACTGCTCTGGCACTGGAGCGAAGCAGACGACCAGCCCGGACTGGGCACCGGTGGAGCGGACTGCTCTGGCACTGGAGCGAAGCAGACGGCTGGACCCGGATTGGGTACCGGTGGAGCGGACTGCTCTGGCACTGAGGCGGAGCAGACGGCTGACCTTCGCTGGAGGTTCAGGGCGGCGGACCTTCGCTGGAGGTTCAGGGCGGCGGACCTTCGCTGGAGGCTCCGGGCTGCGGACCTTCGCTGGAGGCTCCGGGCTGCGGACCTTCACTGGAGGTTCTGGGTTGCTGACCTTCGCTGGAGGCTCAGGGCTGCTGTGGCGCACCCTTGGGCAGGTGCATGGAGCAGGATCGGGCCGCACTGGGCTGTGGACACGCACCGTCGGGCGGATGCGTGGAGCAGGCACTGGAGGCACCTGGCTGGGCGCACACACTGGAGGTCGGGTGCGAGGAGCCGGCACTGGGCGTACCGGACTGGGAAGACGCACCGGAAGTTGAATGTGTGGAGCCGGCGCTGGAGGCACCGGGCTGGTGACACGCGCCTCCGGGCGAGTGTGGAGAGTAGGCACTGGACGTTCCGAACTGGAGAGGTGACCTGGAAGCCTGGTGCGTGGATCCGGCACCGATGGCACCGGACTGGTGACACACACTTCAGGGCGAGTGCGGAGAGTAGGTGCGGACCGTACTGGACTGGAGAGGCGACCTGGAAGCCTGGTGCGTGGATCCGGCACCGCTGGCACCGGACTGGTAACACGCACTTCAGGGCGAGTGCGGAGAGTAGGTGCGGTCCGTACCGAACTGGAGAGGCTTCCTGGAGACTCGGCTTGGAAGGTTGCCACCGAATGACCCGGATTGGGAATTGCCCTCTTGGGCCTCTTTCCCCTCAGCTCCGTCCTCTCGCATTCCTTCCAATTCTGCCTACTCAGCTCCGTGATCCTCCTGAATATTCCAGCCCGGTATCGCGCCTCCTCTTCCAACGCCGTCCAGCCCTGTTCCTCTTCCTCCTCATCATTCCACCTGGAGAGTGGTACTGGCGCCTCCTCCTCTCGGCCAGACCACCCCCATAGCCCCCCCCCAAAATTCCCTTGGGGTTGTTGGCGGGCGTTTCCCCATATCGCGCGTCGCGCATAACGCGGCGGCACCTCCTCTCTCTCCCTCTCTCCCCAGTTACGCTGCTTGGTCTGGTAGTGGTGGGTCATTCTGTCACGAGCGGATGCAGAGACAGACCAAGACGCAGCGCAGGGATAGTAGTTCGTCATAATATTTATTCATACTATGTATAAAATAATACAACATGAACAAACTAATAACACTGAACAAAACTCTAACGAAACAACGTTACGTTCACTAAACAAACACGACTGAGCGGACGTAACGAAAAGCACACTTACTTTCCCCGTGACTGCGACATATACATCGACAACGACCCACACACAGGTGGCTGAGAGTGGTGCCTAAATGCAATCCCCAATCAGAGACAACCCTGTACAGCTGTCTCTGATTGAGGATTATTACCTCCCCTAGTTAGGGTGTGAGGGCTCGACTGTGGTTCTACCACTCCCCTTATTGGGAGTAAGGTCTAACCACAGCCAAACCCTCACATACCCCAATGCTCTGTTGCTGATGACTGGGATGAATGTAGGAGCAGATTTCAGGAGCAGGACAAGAAACCCTCTTTATGACTGATATAAGGGCTTGTACGTGATAGGCCTATCTGGCTTATATGATTATGATGGTCATAATGCTTCTTGACAGTGTCATAAAGTGTATTTTCTTAGTCCAAGTAAAGTGACTAAGAATCGGGACACTGTCGAGAAGCATTAATACCATCCTGAGTGGAGCAGCGGTCTAAGGCTAGAGGCGTAACTACAGACCAGGTTTCGATACCAGGCTGTACTGCAGCCAGCCGCGACTAGGAGACCCATGAGGCGGCGTACAATTGGCCCAGCGCCGTCCGGGTTAGGAGAAGGGTTTGGCCGGCTGGGATGTCCTTGTCCCATCGCGCTCTAGCGACTCCTTGTGGTGGGCCGGGTGCATGCATGCTGACTTCGGTCGCCAGTTGTACAGTGTTTCCTCCAACACGGGTTAAGCGAGCAGTGTGTCAAGAAACCGTGCGGCTTGGCAGGGTCATCTTATCATCGACAGAAAAATTACATTTTGCAGGAGAATGTAAGGCTATCTGTCCGCCAACTGAAGCTCAACAGAAGTTGGGTGATGCAACAGGACAACGACCCAAAACACACAAGTAAATCAACAACAGAATGGCTTCAACAGAAGAAAATACCCGTTCTGGAGTGGCCCAGTCAGAGTCCTGACCGCAACCGAGCTGACAAGGTAAAAATGTGTCGTTCTGCCGCTGAACAAGGCAGTTAACCCACTGTTCCTAGGCCGTCATTGTAAATAAGAATTTGTTCTTAACTGACTTGCCTAGTTAAGTAAAGGTTAATAAAAAAATAAAATAAATAAGCACCGAATTCAATAACACAGACGATTTGCTGATTCCTGCCAGTGACGTACTGGTGTCAGTTGTTACTATGGCAATTTAAAATGGCGCTGAACATAGCTCAAATAAACCTTGTTAACGATCAATATACTGAATATAGATATATTTTTATGTTAAATGCACACGTTTAGTAATAGTGGATTGATTTACTTCCTAGTGTTTCCATTCCCCTGTAAAGGGTTCGACCTTTCTTGCTGTAGTACAAACTATACACTGACTCAACATTCCCCACATTTTCCTATTTGCTTGAGTTTAAATAAAACGAAAAGACAATCTTAAAAAAAGTATCTAAAGACATAGAAACATAACGACAAGTGCAGGCGGTGGCAAGTGGTGACCTAGCATCTTATTCTGACAGTAGCCTTGTTGAATGTGGAAATCATTAAAGGGGGAGACAAAGAATGATTTCAAATGTTACCCATTAAAGTTAACCACCAAATTACATGGGATTTTATAGGTCATAAATAAGAAAAAGTTCTCGGTGGTTTTGCCCTCGCTCGGCCACTGTTTAACCTCCACTGTTAGCCTCCCCGTGGGGAGGAGGGGGGGGCATAGCTACTGTGTAGGTCAGAGGGAGTTAAGGTCGTAGGGTTTAGAGGTTCTGTGTAAAGTAGATGCCAAGCGACCAAAAAGAGTCAACATAGACAAACACACAATCGCACATACATGCACACATCCTCTCTCTCCCTCTCTCTCTCTCTCTCTCTCACTCTCTCTCTCTCTCTCTCTCTCTCTCTCTCTCTCTCTCTCTCTCTCTCTCTCTGCCCCATTTGGTTGCTATTTACTACCAATCAGCCTTACAACAAATTGCTCCCCTCCTCCCCTCCTTCCTCCTCCTCCCCTCCTTCCTCCTCCCCTCCTTCCTCCTCCTCCACCTCCTCCTCCCCTCCTTCCTCCTCCTCCACTCCTTCTTCCTCCTCCTCCACTCCTTCTTCCTCCTCCACTCCTTCTTCCTCCTCCTCCTCCTCCTCCTCCTCCTCCTCCTCCTCCTCCTCCTCCTCCTCCTCCTCCTCCTCCTCCTCCTCCTCCTCCTCCTCCTCCTCCCCTCCTTCCTCCTCCTCCCCTCCTCCTCCTCCTCCTCCTCCTCCCCTCCTCCTCCTCCTCCTCCTCTCCTTCCTCCTCCTCCCCTCCTCCTCCTCCTCCTCCTCCCCTCCTCCTCCTCCTCCTCCTCTCCTTCCTCCTCCTCCTCCTCCCCTACTTCTTCCTCCTCCTCCCCTCCTTCCTCCTCCTCCACCTCCTCTTCTTCCTTCCTCCTCCTCTACCTCCTCCTCCTCTCCTTCCTCCACCTCGTCCTCCTCTACTTCCTCCTCCTCACCTCCTCCTCCTCCTTCCTACTCCTCCACCTCCCCCTCCTCCACCTCCCCCTCCTCCACCTCCCCCTCCTCCTCCTTCCTACTCCTCCACCTCCCCCTCCTCCACCTCCCCCTCCTCCACCTCCCCCTCCTCCACCTCCTCCTCCACCCCCTCCTCCTCCTCGTCCTCCTCTCTTCCTCCTCCTCCACCTCCTCCTCCACCTCCTCCTCCTCCTTCCTCCTCTCCACCTCCTGCTCCTCTCCTTCCTCCTCCTCCACCTCCTCCTCCTCCTACTCCACCTCGTCCTCCTCCCCTCCTCCTCCTCCTCTTCCTCCTCCTCCCTCCACCTCCTCCCCCTCCACCTCCTCCCCTCCTCCTCCTCCTCTTCCTCCTCCTCCCTCCACCTCCTCCCCCTCCACCTCCTCCTCCTCCTCCTCCTTCTTCCTCCTCCTCCTCCTCCTCCTCCTCCTCCTCCTCCCCTCCTTCCTCCTCCTCCTCCTCCCCTCCTTCCTCCTCCTCCTCCTCCTCCTCCTCCTCCTCCTCCCCTCCTTCCTCCTCCTCCTCCTCCTCCTCCCCTCCTTCTTCCTCCTCCTCCTCCTCCACCTCCACCTCCTCCTCCTCCACCTCCTCCTCCTCCTCCTCCTCCCCTCCTTTCTCCTTTTTTAGCGATCTGTATTTTATCATATTGTTGTGTGTTTTTCCTCCAGCCAGTTCTTTCATCTCTCCCTCTGTCTGGCCTCATATCATTTTTCTGTAAGTGGACCCAAATGCTTTCTCTGGCACTTGTCAGCAGCAGCTTCCAGTAGGTCTGATACACAGAATGGACAAATAAATACAGTGTAAATAACTGCTGGGCTGCTGAGGCCTAGCAACGTCTGGCTGTAATTAACAGGCTGCTGCCAGCAGGGTGTGTGTGTGTGTGTGTGTGTGTGTGTGTGTGTGTGTGTGTGTGTGTGTGTGTGTGTGTGTGTGTGTGTGTGTGTGTGTGTGTGTGTGTGTGTGTGTGTGTGTGTGTGTGTGTGTGTGTGTGTGTGTGTGTGTGTGTGTGTGTGTGGGTGTGTGTGTGTGTGTGTGTGGGTGTGTGTGTGTGTGTGTGTGTGTGTGTGTGTGTGTGGCGTGGACATGCCCGAGAGGCCCCTTAATGTTCGCTGTATCAATCAAAGCAGTGGACCCCCCCACACACACACCTTTGAAGGGGGAACAACCCGCTATTGGGGCTGCCGTTGGTCATCTGATGTCTGACTGGGATTCAGTGTTCATTTCGTCAAACACCCATTTTTCAGTGGCAATCGACAAGCTGATAACTGACTAAATACACCAGAAACAACCATCACTAAACTAAAAAGATTTTTCATTTCGGTTGACGAAATATGTCTACAATCTGACTAGTAAATGTGCTAGTAACGTTTTTAATTGGTCGCATCAGTGTGAGCTGAACATTCACTCAAAAGGTTCAAAACATGTTTTCGCAGATAAAACCATGACTTGGTCAAACAGTAAAGTGCATTATCCTCATGATTCCTGTAATGAAAGTGTCTGCATGGGGCCTGTTTAGCTAAGGCCTGTTGCTGTGATGAGTGAGCCATTTAATGTGTGCTCTGGGAGAGAGAAAAAAGGCTTCTGACATTTCAAAATCCAATTGCGGGAAATACATAGCTTTGGAAGCAACTTCTGTTGTTCTCAGCCTTCTGTGGGAAAAAGTGTATTGGAAAGTTTCTTAGTAGCTAGCTAACTTTTTAGTTTGGATCCCGCAACAAAGTTGGCATCAGTTGCTTGGACTGAACTCTCTGTCCAGTGATCCTTCTGACTATGACGGACTGGCCATCTGGAGCACCAGGAGTTTTCCCTGAGGGCTGCTTGACAATTGGGGCCGATGCAACGCAAAATATAAATAACCCCAGCCCCCGCTTAAATAAAAATAACCAAGTGTTGTGTGTCTGACTGGTCTAGGCAAGTGGGCTGCCAGCCACTGCCACTGCGGTTGGGTATTACATCTGGCATTCTCTCTCTCCCAGCCAATTACTTTTGGTCCAGTCCATTCTAACCCTAAAGGCTCTGGCAGCAGAGAGGAGAGAGAGTAGAGAGAGCAGCCCATTGAGCCCAGCGATACCAGTTCAACTGGTAGTCAAGGTTTTGCAGCTGAAGCAGTAAGACAGAAGACAATAGGGACACGATAAGCAATGTTTGGGTTTGGCTAGCTGGCTTTTTAGTTATATCGGGTGCCTTTTGTTGAAACAAGTTCTGGTCAATGTCACTTTTCGTGAACCGACCAATCACAGGCTGGATGGGGCGGGACATTAAAAAAAGCTTGACGTGCTACAACAAACTTTCTAAATGTTGAACTCATTGTTATGGATGAATGGTTATGATTATTGACAAGTTAGTACTTATTAACACATTAGAGACTAAACACCAATGGAGACCATTTAAGGATTTAATGACGGAACAAAACCTACAAACATTATAAATGTTGGTTGAGTTTTTCTTAAACTGCTGTATTGTCCAATTGGAATTAATATTATACTAGTGGTATATAATATGCTGTTATATGAAATTAAATGAATATACTACCATTATATAATTCATATATTAATATTATACTAATATTATACTATTATATTAACATCATACTTTTTATTTAATGTTATAATATTATGCTAACTTATACTAATTACTCATCCAAGTTGAGGATAGTGCGTCTGCAGTGGATTGAGCCGGAGCCAGAGCCAGGATGCCACTGCCACCCCAAGTTTTGATTATTTTAAGAGGCCGAAGTCAGGGGACCTAGATATGTTTTTTAGTTTCCACCCCCAACAAAAGTATGAAAAGTCTGTGGTGCTGAAGGTTTTCTTTTGTAAAGATGGGACCAACAGGAAATGGCTGTCATAAAGTGAAGAGAACCATGCTTTATTCTGCTTAATTTGTATGGCATTTGCAAAGCCCACAGAGAACAGCCCTTTCATGAATGGAATGGCAGACTGGAAGCCTATCCATCAGAGAGAGGAAGAGCATGAGAAGAGCATTATGCATAGAGCTTATGCTGAGGCCTACTTTCTAAGGTCCTCCAAAGGTAACATTGAGATCCTGTTCATCTGCAGTCAGATGTCTGTTCATAGAGAGCAAGTGTGCAGAAGAAGGCAAGTGCTAGAGCTCATTATAAATGTTATTAAAGTCATAGGCAAGAGGGGTCTGAGCTACAGAGGCATGCAGTCTGAAGCAGCTTATACACTAGATGACAGCAGCATTGACCATGGCAACTTTTTAGAGATGATCATTCTGCTGGGAAAGTACGACCTGTGTATGAAAGAGCATCTCACTGCATAGAGAAAAGCAACAAACTGCATGAGTCTGGGTCAAGAGGGACAGAGGCTTTCTAATCACTCTATTATCAAAGACTACCATCAATAACGTCATTACCACCATCCAACACACAATGCAGGCCACCATAGCAAGTGAAATCTAGGAAGCTGGTATGTTTTCAGTCCTGATTGACACTACGCAGGACATTACAACACAAGATCAATACTCTGTCAATGATATGTGACGAACGTCATCCATGAGAGGCTTGTGGCTGTGGTGAAATGCGAGGCATCCACTGGACAATACTTTGTTCAGGTACTGAGTGAAGTACTGGAAAACATGAAGCTTGACATCAGCAAGTGCATTGGCAATTCCACTGATGGAGCCTCCAGTATGCAAGGCCAGTATAAAGGCTTCTCTGCCCTGCTCTCTGCAAAGTCCACCAATCAAGTGCATGTGTGGTGCTATGCACACATTTTGAACCTTGTTTTGGCAGACACAACAGAGTCTTGGCAAGTGGGTCACTTTTTTCTCTCATGAACAACATAGCTGTGTTCTTGCGTGAATCCTACCAGAGGAGGAGCATTTGGGAGAAGGAGAGCAAGGACCCAGACGCAGACGTCTTGCTCCAATTGGAGAGACACGCTGGTGGGCTAAAGACAAGATCTTTGGAGCTTTTGGATATCCAGATTAGGGTATGTATGTTGATGTCCTTCTCACTATTTCAACCATCAAAGATCAGAAAAACATCAACACTACTGCATGGGTAAAGGCATAAGGATACATTGAGGGGTTGCTGAAGTATGAAACAATACTTACAGCTCAGATCACCTCACCAGTCTCAAAATATCTTTATCTTCAAACAAGTAGAATGGACATTCTGTCTGAGCATCGTATGGTTGTGTCTAAAGAGGTGCAGCTGAAAGGAATGGCAAAAGATTTTGAAAAAGTCAAGGAAGCTGGAGACACATTTGTTCTGTGGATGAGGAAACAGAGCTGGAGTTAGAGACTACTCTGCCAACGAAAAGGGCTCGAAAGAAGAAAACCATGCCTGGAGAGATGGCACAAGATGAGACTTTTACTGGGTCTGAGAGTGCATAGCGGATTGGTGTCCATAATCAAATTTTGGATACAGTTATAGATAGCATCCATCAGCGATTTCTGAGTAATGGCTCATGGCTCTTATGGACCCTAAAAACTTTTGTTTTGAGGTGGAGCGCACCCACAGGAATGGAAAACCCACCACCGGCCAAGGTGACAGTCCCAGGACGACAGTGGTCAAGTTCCTGAGGTTCAAGGACAAGGTAGCTGTTCTGAAAAGAACCAAGAACTTGAGAGGAACGTATATCTTTCTCAACAAGAAATATCCTGAAGCTGTGCGCCAGAAGAGGAAATAACTTATCCCAGCCATGAAAGCTGCCAGAGTGCGTGGGGATCTGCTATGACAGGCTCATTGTCCATCCTCCCTCCCAGAAGCTTAGAAAGGATGAGAGAGCCAAGCCTATGGGTTTGTAGCTTCAACCCTGCAGCGCACACACACACACCAATTGATTAATGGACTGCTGGATGTATATTTTTTCTCTTGCTTTGTCATTTCCAAATTATATCTATCTCTGATAAACTACCCAGGAAAGGGCTGAAAATAGCCCATATTAATATATGTCAGTGGAGGCTCCTCAGAGGAGGAAGGGGAGGACATCCTCCTCAGTGAATTTCATAAAAATACAAATGGTAAAACATTTAAAAAGTTATAATTTTTAGATAAAACTATACTATACATATTCACGTCACCAAATAATTGATTAAAACACAATGTTTTTCAATGAAGGTCTGCAGTAGCCTCAGCAGCACTCTGTAGGGTAGCACCATGGTGTAGCCGGAGGACAGATAGCTTCCGTCCTCCTCTTGGTACATTGACTTCAATACAAAACCTAGGAGGCTCTTCGTTCTCACCCCCTTCCATAGACTTACACAGTAATTATGACAACTTCCGGAGTATGTCCTCCAACCTATCAGAGCTCTTGCAGCACGAACTGACATGTTGTCCACCCAATCAAAGGATCAGAGAATGAATCTAGTACTGAAAGCATAAGCTAAAGCTACACTCTTAGAAAAAAAGGGTTCTTCGGCTGTCCCCATAGGAGAACCCTTTGAAGAACTCTTTTTGGTTCCAGGCAGAAACCTGTGTAAAGGTTTCGACATGGAACTCAAAAAGGTTCTGCCTGGAACCAAAAAGGGTTCTTCAAAGGGTTCTCCTATGGGGACAGCCAAATAACCCTTTTAGGTTATAGATAGCACCTTTACTTCTAAGAGTGTAGCCAGCATTGCAGTGCATAAAATGAGAGAAAGACAATAGTTGAATAGTTTTCAACAAATTCATTTCTTCAAAAATGAAGGAGAAGCAAGAAAGAGAGCAAAAGAGATTTCGCCAATTTTTTCACTTTCAGGTTCACTTACTTTGCTAGCAGATGCAGCTAGCTAGTTCAGCCTACTGAAACTTCCTGCTCCAACAGAGAGATGCTATGTTAGCTAGCTGGCTATGACTATCCAACACAACACTGGAACTCTTCCAAGTCAAGTCAATGTATTGCCAATGGGCCCGCCGGTGTAACTGTTTACTGACTATAAACTGTAACGTTACTGCCTGATTGTAGCGGGTTTCCTATCGCATTAGTTCTATTATCTATGTTGACTAGGATGTTACTTTAGCTAATATGGGGACAACGATGTAGGCTGTGTGTAGCGGTTATGACATGCTTTGGCTTGGAAAGGTTTTTTTGCCTGGTCACATACAGCTGATGTGTTGTTCATTGAAGTCCACAAACAAAGGGAAAAGGTGAGAGGAGGAGAGTAGATAGAGGCGAGAAGGAGTTACCATCTCCCGAATTCAACTCTAAAAGATATGTTATATATCGATAACAGTCACTTATTAATCATTAGCTCATATCAGTCTCATTCGGAATGTTGCACACTCCTTTATATCTGCAAGAACTCTAACCTTACTTATGAATCAGCAATACACAAAATATTTAAATTATTTATTTACTAACCAAATAATAAACACAGAATACACACACACACACACACACACACACACATACACACACACACAATATAGGTTATTGAATGGAAACGTAATACAATGACAACGGGTCCCTAGTGGACTAACAACAGCATGACTGCTTCAGAAAGAAAGAGGGAGGGAGAGAGAGAGAGACAAAGTGAGATTCAAACTTATCGCTGACACAGCCTACCTGAGTATTGTTGCTGACCATGTCCATCCCTTTATGACCACAGTGTACCCATCTTCTAATGGCTACTTCCAGCAGGATAACGCCCCATGTCACAAAGCTCATATCATCTCAAACTGGTTTCTTGAACATGACAATGAGTTCACTGTACTCAAATGGCCTCCACAGTCACCAGATCTCGATACAATAGACCACCTTTGGGATGTGGTGGAACGGTAGATTCGCATCATGGATGTGCCGCCGACAAATACAAACATTACCGAGTCAATGTGTGTGGTACAGATTAGTAATGAGGCTATATACAGGAGGTACTGGTACCGAGTCAATGTGTGTGGGTACAGGTTAGTAATGAGGCTATATACAGGAGGTACTGGTACCGAGTCAATGTGTGTGGGTACAGGTTAGTAATGAGGCTATATACAGGAGGTACTGGTATCGAGTCAATGTGTGTGGGTACAGGTTAGTAATGAGGCTATATACAGGAGGTACTGGTACCGAGTCAATGTGTGTGGGTACAGGTTAGTAATCAGGCTATATACAGGAGGTACTGGTACCGAGTCAATGTGTGTGGTTACAGGTTAGTAATGAGGCTATATACAGGAGGTACTGGTACCGAGTCAATGTGTGTGGGTACAGGTTAGTAATCAGGCTATATACAGGAGGTACAGGTTAGTAATGAGGCTATATACAGGAGGTTCAGGTTAGTAATGAGGCTATATACAGGAGGTACTGGTTAGTCAAGGTCATTAGGTAGGTCGTAGGTAAAGTGTTCATAAACAGTGAATAGCAGGGTAAATAGTCCCGGTGGCCATTTGATTATTTGACAATTTTTTGGTCCTTCCTCTGACACCGCCTAGTATGTAGGTCCTTGATGGCAGGAAGCTTGGCCCCAGTGATGTACTGGCCCGTACGCACTACCCTCTGTAGCACCTTATGGTCGGATGCCAAGCAGTTGCCATACCAGGCGGTGATGCACCCAGTCAGGATGCTCTCGATGGTGCAGCTGTAGAACTTTTTGAGGATCTGGGGACCCATGTCAAATCTTTTCAGTCTTCTGAGGGGGAAAAGGCGTTGTCGTGCCCTCTTCACAACTTTCTTAGTGTGTTTGGACCATGATAGTTTGTTGGTGATGTGGACACCAAGGAACTTGAAACTCTCGACCCACTCCACTACAGACCTATCGTTGTGAATGGGGGCCTGTTCGGCCATCCTTTTCATGTAGTCCACGATCATCTCCTTTGTCTTGATCACGTTGAGGGCGAGGTTGTTGTCCTGACAACACACTGCCAGGTCTCTGACCTCCTCCCTACAAGCTGTCTCGTCGTTGTCGGTGTTCAGGCCTACCACTGTTGGTGAACATGGAGTTCAGGAGGGGACTAAGCACGCACCCCTGAGGGGAACCAGTGTTGAGGATCAGCGTGGCAGTTGTGTTGTTACCTACCCTTAGCACCTGGGGGCGGCCCGTCAGGAAGTCCAGGATCCAGTTGTAGAAGGAGGTGTTTAGTCCCAGGGTCCTTAGCTTAGTGATGAGCTTTGTGTACACTAAGGTGTTGGATGCTGAGCTGTAGTCAATGAATAGCATTCTCACAAAGGTGTTCCTTTTGTCCAGGTAGGAAATGGCAGTGTGGAGTGCAATTGAAATTATGTAATCTGTGAATCTGTTGGAGCGGTTTGCAAATTGGAGTGGGTCTACGGTTTCTGGGATGATGGTGTTGAAGTGAGCCACGACCAGCTATTCAAAGCACTTCATGGCTAACAACGTGGTGCTACGGGGCGGTAGTAATTTAGGCAGGTTACCTTTGCTTTCTTGGGCACAGGGACTATGGTGGTCTGCTTGAAACATGTAGGTATTACAGACTCGGTCAGGGAGAGGTTGAAAATGTCAGTGAACACACTTGCCAGTTCCTCCGCGTACACGTCCTGGTAATATGTCTGGCCCCGCAAGCCTTCTGAATGTTGACCTGTTTAAAGGTCTTGCTCACATCGGCTACGGAGTGCGTGATCACACAGTCATCCGGAACAGCTGGTGCTCTCATGCAGGCTTCAGTGTTGCTTGCCTCGAAGCGAGCATAAAATGCATTTTGCCGGTCTGGTAGGCTCGCGTCACTGGGCAGCTCCCGGCTGGGTTTCCCTTCGTAGTCCGTAATAGTTTGCAAGTCCTGCCACATCCGACGAGCGTCAGAGCCGGTGTATTAGGATTCATCTGAGGGCGTTTCTTAGAAGAGTCCGGATTAGGGTCCCGGTTGTGGTCTACAGCTTATCATGAGGTACGCTACCTCAGGCGATTAATGCCTTCAGTAATATTAGACATTGAGCACCAGCTGTTATTGACAAATAGATACACACCACCACCCCTCGTCTTGCCGGATGTTCTGTCCTGCCGATGCTCGGAAAACCAAGCCAACTGTATATTATCTCTGTCGTCATTCAGCCACGACTAAGATATTACAGTTTTTAGTCTGGAACGGAGCTCATCCAGTTTATTCTCCAGTGGTTGGAGCTCATCCAGTTTATTCTCCAGTGATTGGAGCTCATCCAGTTTATTCTCCAGTGATCGGAGCTCATCCAGTTTATTCTCCAGTGATTGGAGCTCATCCAGTTTATTCTCCAGTGATCGGAGCTCATCCAGTTTATTCTCCAGTGATTGGAGCTCATCCAGTTTATTCTCCAGTGGTTGGAGCTCATCCAGTTTATTCTCCAGTGATTGGAGCTCATCCAGTTTATTCTCCAGTGATCGGAGCTCATCCAGTTTATTCTCCAGTGATTGGAGCTCATCCAGTTTATTCTCCAGTGATCGGAGCTCATCCAGTTTATTCTCCAGTGATTGGAGCTCATCCAGTTTATTCTCCAGTGATCGGAGCTCATCCAGTTTATTCTCCAGTGATTGGAGCTCATCCAGTTTATTCTCCAGTGATCGGAGCTCATCCAGTTTATTCTCCAGTGATCGGAGCTCATCCAGTTTATTCTCCAGTGATTGGAGCTCATCCAGTTTATTCTCCAGTGATTGGAGCTCATCCAGTTTATTCTCCAGTGATTGGAGCTCATCCAGTTTATTCTCCAGTGATCGGAGCTCATCCAGTTTATTCTCCAGTGATTGGAGCTCATCCAGTTTATTCTCCAGTGATCGGAGCTCATCCAGTTTATTCTCCAGTGATTGGAGCTCATCCAGTTTATTCTCCAGTGATTGGAGCTCATCCAGTTTATTCTCCAGTGATTGGAGCTCATCCAGTTTATTCTCCAGTGATTGGAGCTCATCCAGTTTATTCTCCAGTGATTGGAGCTCATCCAGTTTATTCTCCAGTGATTGCTCGTTGGCCAATAGAACGGATGATAGAGGTGGGTTACCCACTCGCCGACCAATTCTCACAAGGCACCCCGATCTCCGCCCCCTTTACCTCTGTCTTTTCTTCACGCAAATGACAGGGATTTGGGCCTGGTCTCTGAGAAACAGTATAACCTTCGTGTTGGACTCATTAAAGAAAAGATCTTCGTCCAGTTCGAGGTGAGTAATCGCTGTTCGGATGTCCAGAAGCTCCTTTCAGTCATAAGAGACGGTAGCAGCAACATTATGTACAAAATAAGTTACAAACAATGTGAAAAAACACACAAAATAGCACAGTTGGTTAGGAGCCCGTAAAATGGCAGCCATCCCCTCTCACGCCATTATCATCCAGTATAGCGAGGCTAGCACTGTGTCACAGAATGGGGTTTGGAGAGACCAAGACGCAGCGCAGGGATAGTGGTTCGACATTTTAATGATCTACTATGTATAACCACAAAACAAATGACGAACTACAAAACAAACAAACAATGTACAAAACGTCACGTTCTCGAAACAAAAACACGAATGAACAGACGTAAACAGAGCACACTTACTTTCACCGTGACTGCGACATATAACGACATGTAACGATAACGACCCACACCAGCGTGAGGGACAGACTCAACATATATTGGATCCCTAATTAGAGACAACGGGTAGCAGCTGCCTCTAATTAGAGATCCACCCAAAACCCACAAAGAAACAGAAAAGAACGACACTGTCAGACTCTGACCATAGCTACATAGAGAAGCCTATTGCTTCTCTATGGCCAGAGCCTGACACACTGCAGTAATATGATTACATTTTGGGGTTCTAGTCAATATTCTAGCAGCTGTGTTTAGCACTAACTGAAGTTTATTTAGTACTATATATGGGTAGCCGGAAAGTAGAACATTGCTGTAGTCTAATCTAGAAGTGACAAAAGCATGAATTAGCTGGACATAAAAATAGCATTGGACGTAAAAATTAAGATTATTGCAATGTTACGAAGACGGAAAAAGCTGTCCTTGAAATATTCTTGATATGTTCATCAAAAGAGAGATATGGGTCCAGAGTAACGCCGAGGTCCTTCACAGTTTTATTTGAGACGACTGTACAACCATCAATATTAATTGTCAGATCCAAAAGCAGATATTTTTGTTTCTTGGGACCTAGAACTAGCATCTCAGTTTTGTCAGAGTTTAAAAGTAAAACATTTGCTTCCTTATGTCTAAAACAAGGGTTTCCAGGACAGGCAATTTTGGGGCATCACCATGTTTCTTCGAAACTTCGCTGTTTGTGAAAGTTGACATTGTGTCTCCGAATGACATCACCAAGAGGTAGAATATAAAGCGGAACCTCCTCTATCGATTCCACCTGGTAGTTGTGTGGTTCTAAAGGATAAATCATCACCTACAGATGGATTTGTAGTTCCAGAGAGAAGCGAGCAGCAAGTTGGATGACATCCTTTTCCTGAAGAAATCCAGTGATGAATGTTTTTGAAGTTCCTGTTTTAGTATATTTATTTGTTGTCTAATATTAAAAGGCTCTTTAAAGTGATATGAGTTGTCAATGTGCCGCATTGCATTGTGAAAATAAAAATGTATAGTCCGTTTGTGTGCATATTTCAAGACATGGCATATGCTGTAAGGGTGCAGTGAGATACGCTATGTGTTAGACAATACTTTTCTCGTCAATTATCTTGAAAAAACGTCTACTTAAACTGAAAATCAACCAATGTCAGCCTTAAAATGCTTTAGTATCCAAATGTTGAAAGTGAGTTGGCGACAGAGAGAAACAAAATGGTACAGTTTAAGGCCATGTGGCGGAGAGTGATGCAGTGCTGGAGATGGCAGTGTGAGCAGGTGGGTCTGGGCAGGTGTGACTTAGTTGTCATGTGTATGTTTTGTATTGTCTAATAAAATGTAATATCTTAAAATTAAAATTATTATTCACTATGGATAGGATTTATTTATTTATTTTGCTATCATTTTTCATTGTAACCACAATGTCACAAATAATTGAACACAGTTGGTCTAATATGTGTCTCCGTGCTTCTACATCTGCATTGCTTGCTGTTTGGGGTTTTAGGCTGGGTTTCTGTATAGCACTTTGTGACATGGGCTGATGTATAAAGGGCTTTATCAATACATCTGATTGATTGAACACACACACAACACGTGCAGATTAACTTGATCAAAATATGTATTTATTAAAGACAATCAGAAAGAATGTTGGTACTTATTTATTTTGTCTGAAAGCCACAAATGAGTGAATCACTCAGTTTCAGGCTGACAAAGAGCCTACTTAATAGGCCAAGCCTAAACAAATATATTAAACTAGTACATTTCATAAATAAAATAAATAAGTAGCTGTCAGGCTCTGGCCATAGAGAAGCTTTGCTTCTCTATAGTTCTATGGTCAGAGTCTGGCAGATCTAGTATTTCTACGTCTGTGTGGTGTTGTGTGTGGGATCCCTAATTAGAGGCAGCTGCTATGCATTACCTCTAATTAGGGATCCTACTTATATGTCTGTGTTCCACTCCCTTGGCGTGGTTCATTGTTGTTGTTGTATGTCCCGTGTTCGTGCTACGTGTGTTTTAATATTATATTGCATTTGTTATTTTGTATAGTTCGATGTCCAGTCTAGTTTATTTATTTAATAAACATGTCGAACTATCGCTACGCTGCGCCTTGGTCTCTCTACACAACCGAACATGACAGAATGAACGGGGGGGGGGGGGGGGGGGCTATGGGTATGGTCTGGCTACGAGGAGGACGCGCCAGTACCACTCTCCATGTGGAATACGGTGGAGGAAGAGGTATACCTGAAGGGGGTATATAGTAGCATTATGGAACTGTGTAGGCGAAATTGGGAAGAGTGTGAGAACGAGCGGAAGGAGCTGGAGCTAAAGGTGCCCACGGTGTGCATCCCCAGTCCGGGTCGTTTAATGCCTACATCCCGCGCCGAGTCTCCAGTGTGCATCCCCACTCCAGTATGTTCCATGCCGGCTTCCTGTATGCCCGCTGAAATGCGCGTCACCAGTCCGGTGCAACCTATGCCGGTTTCACTTGTGAGAACTCCAGTGCCACACCGGTGCCCAGTATGGTCCGGCCGTCTGCTACACTCCAGTGCGCCTCTCCAGTCCGGTAAGCTCAGTACCGGCTCCCCGCACTCGCCCTAAAGTGCGTGTTATTAGTCCAGTGCCGACTCCACGCACCAGGCTTCCAGTGCGTCTCTCCAGTCCGGTACGTCCTGTGCCTGCTCCCCGCACTCGCCCTGAGGTGCGTGTCATTAGTCCGGTGCCACCAGTGCCGACTCCACGCACCAGGCTTCCAGTGCGTCTCTCCAGTCCGGTAAGCTCAGTACCGGCTCCCGCACTCGCCATAAAGTGCGTGTTATTAGTCCAGTGCCGACTCCACGCACCAGGCTTCCAGTGCGTCTCTCCAGTCCGGTACGTCCTGTGCCTGCTCCCCGCACTCGCCCTGAGGTGCGTGTCATTAGTCCGGTGCCACCAGTGCCGACTCCACGCACCAGGCTTCCAGTGCGCGTCTCCAGTCAGGTACGTCCTGTGCCTGCTCCCCGCACTCGCCCTGAGGTGCGTGTCATTAGTCCGGTGCCACCAGTGCCGACTCCACGCACCAGGCTTCCAGTGCGTGTCTCCAGTCAGGTACGTCCTGTGCCTGCTCCCCGCACTAGCCCTGAGGTGCGTGTGCCCAGCCAGGTTCCTCCAGTGCCGGCTCCACGCACCAGGCCTCCAGTGCGCCTCTTCAGTCCGGTACGTCCCGTGCCGGCTCCCCGCACCCGACCTCCAGTGCGTGCGCCCAGCCAGGTACCTCCAGTGCCGGCTCCACGCACCAGACCGTCGGTGCGCCTCACAAGCCCGGAGCCTCCCGTGACGCTCGACAGCCCGGAGCCTCCTGTGATGGTCGACAGCCCGGAGACTCCCGTGATGGTCGACAGCCCGGAGACTCCCGTGATGGTCGACAGCCCGGAGACTCCCGTGATGGTCGACAGCCCGGAGACTCCCGTGATGGTCGACAGCCCGGAGCCTCCTGTGATGGTCGACAGCCCGGAGACTCCCGTGATGGTCGACATCCCGGAGACTCCCGTGATGGTCGACAGCCCGGAGACTCCCGTGATGGTCGACAGCCCGGAGACTCCCGTGATGGTCGACAGCCCGGAGACTCCCGTGATGGTCGACAGCCCGGAGACTCCCGTGATGGTCGACAGCCCGGAGACTCCCGTGATGGTCGACAGCCCGGAGACTCTCGTGATGGTCGTCAGCCCGGAGACTCCCGTGATGGTCGACAGCCCGGAGACTCCCGTGGTGGTCGACAGCCCGGAGACTCCTGTGGTGGTCCACAGGCCGGAGTCGCCTGCCACACCGGTGCCCAGTTCTGGCCCGGTTATTTGCCCCGCTCCATGGCCTGAGTCTTTTTCCCCACCGGTGTCATTTTTTGGACCGGTTGTTTACCTCTTTGAAAGGCCGGAGTCGCCTGCCACACCGGTGCTCAGTCCTGGCCCGGTTATTTGCCCCGCTCCATGGCCTGAGCCTTTTGCCCCACCATTATTATTTCCAGGACCGGTGGGTTGCCCCTTTAAATGGCCTGAGTCGCCTGCCACACCGGGGCCCAGTCCGGGCCCAGTAGAAAAGAGGGGGAAGCTATCCACTTCGCCGGGGCCGGAACCGCCACCTGCGATGGTTGTGATGTTTGTTCTTCCCTGACCCTTCCCTCATGTTTTAGTTTGTTTTTCTTGCGGCCGGGAGTCCGCGCCTTTGAGGGGGGGTACTGTCAGGCTCTGGCCATAGAGAAGCTTTGCTTCTCTATAGTTCTATGGTCAGAGTCTGGCAGATCTATAATTCTACATCTGTGTGGTGTTGTGTGTGGGATCCCTAATTAGAGGCAGCTGCTATGCATTACCTCTAATTAGGGATCCTACTTATATGTCTGTGTTCCACTCCCTTGGCGTGGTTCATTGTTGTTGTTGTATGTCCCGTGTTCGTGCTACGTGTGTTTTAATATTATATTGCATTTGTTATTTTGTATAGTTCGATGTCCAGTCTAGTTTATTTATTTAATAAACATGTCGAACTATCGCTACGCTGCGCCTTGGTCTCTCTACACAACCGAACGTGACAGTAGCTCAGGTCTTGAAAATATGAGCAATGTTTTTCCACTCCCTGTCCTCGTTGGACTCTTCAGTTTCTTCTTCACGTCAGCAAAGAAGGACTTCAGAAACTCACTTTATATACAGGGGCTCTCACTCTTTCACACTGTGGTAAATAAAGCCAGTTTGTTATTTATAATGATTTCTTTCTGATTTTAGAGGGAGAGAAACCAAAAGCATAATCAGCGTTGGAACCTCCCCTTGTGATTGTGTGGTGCAATGATAGAAGGACGCAATTTACCATAGTTTGTCTCCAATTTACCATCTACCACAAACTGTTACGGCATAAGCTAAAAAGTTTAACAGTGGTACCACTGTATGTGTGAAACACATCTCACTATATAGAGTTAGATTAATACATGACTACTAGCAGTGGGTATTATATTTACTGTTAGATTAATACATGGCTACTAGCAGTGGGTATTATATTTACTGTTAGATGAATACATGACTACTAGCAGTAGGTGTTATATATAGAGTTAGATTAATACATGACTACTAGCAGTGGGTATTATATTTAGTGTTTAGATTAATACATGACTACTAGCAGTGGGTATTATATTTAGTGTTAGATTAATACATGACTACTAGCAGTGGGTATTATATGTACTGTTAGATGAATACATGACTACTAGCAGTGGGTATTATATGTACTGTTAGATGAATACATGACTACTAGCAGTGGGTATTATATGTACTGTTAGATTAATACATGACTACTAGCAGTAGGTGTTATATATAGAGTTAGATTAATACATGACTACTAGCAGTGGGTATTATATGTACTGTTAGATGAATACATGACTACTAGCAGTAGGTGTTATATATGGAGTTAGATTAATACATGACTACTAGCAGTGGGTGTTATATATAGAGTTAGATTAATACATGACTACTAGCAGTGGGTATTATATTTACTGTTAGATTAATACATGGCTACTAGCAGTGGGTATTATATTTACTGTTAGATGAATACATGACTACTAGCAGTGGGTATTACATGTACTGTTAGATTAATACATGACTACTAGCAGTGGGTATTATATGTACTGTTAGATTAATACATGGCTACTAGCAGTAGGTGTTATATTTAGAGTTAGATTAATACATGGCTACTAGCAGTGGGTATTATATTTACTGTTAGATTAATACATGACTACTAGCAGTGGGTATTATATTTACTGTTAGATTAATACATGACTACTAGCAGTGGGTATTATATTTACTGTTAGATGAATACATGACTACTAGCAGTGGGTATTATATTTAGTGTTAGATTAATACATGACTACTAGCAGTGGGTATTATATTTACTGTTAGATTAATACACGACTACTAGCAGTGGGTATTATATTTACTGTTAGATTAATACATGACTACTAGCAGTGGGTGTTATATTTAGAGAGATTAATACATGACTACTAGCAGTAGGTGTTATATTTAGAGTTAGATTAATACATGACTACTAGCAGTAGGTGTTATATTTAGAGTTAGATTAATACATGACTACTAGCAGTAGGTGTTATATTTAGAGTTAGATTAATACATGACTACTAGCAGTAGGTGTTATATTTAGAGTTAGATTAATACATGACTACTAGCAGTAGGTATTATATTTACTGTTAGATTAATACATGGCTACTAGCAGTGGGTATTATATTTACTGTTAGATTAATACATGGCTACTAGCAGTGGGTATTATATTTACTGTTAGATGAATACATGGCTACTAGCAGTGGGTATTATATTTACTGTTAGATTAATACATGGCTACTAGCAGTGGGTATTATATTTACTGTTAGATTAATACATGGCTACTAGCAGTGGGTATTATATTTACTGTTAGATTAATACATGGCTACTAGCAGTGGGTATTATATTTACTGTTAGATGAATACATGGCTACTAGCAGTGGGTATTATATTTACTGTTAGATTAATACATGGCTACTAGCAGTGGGTATTATATTTACTGTTAGATGAATACATGACTACTAGCAGTGGGTATTATATTTACTGTTAGATTAATACATGACTACTAGCAGTGGGCATTATATTTAGTGTTAGATTAATACATGACTACTAGCAGTGGGTATTATATTTAGTGTTAGTAATATAGCTAATGTGTTTTGAGTTTTCACTTCCTCATGTGGTGAATTACCCCCATAATACATTTGCCTGTGATATTAGTGCACATAAAGATGTAGGCAAATGCATCTCTATAGAGCCCCACACTGTCATAATACCCATAAAACCTAGTGGTCAAACACAGAAATGCTTCTAATATTTTTTTCACCATCCATTTTTCCCATAGGGGATTTTAGAACTACTTCAAACAAGGTCTGTGTTTCATGTCGGCTTGTCCTGGCATTACATTTACATAACTGTGTAAATCTCTCTCAGACAATGTGATATCGATACAGTAAGCTCCAAAAGTATTTAGTTATTGTTGTTGTTGTTTTGGCTCTGTATTCCAGCACTTAGGATTTGGAATGATACAATGAATATGAGGTTAAAGTGGAGACAGTCAGCTTTCATTTGAGGGTATTTTCATACATATCGTGTGAACCCTTTAGAAATGACAGCACTTTTTGTACATAGTCGCACAAATTACAGATGCATAAACCTCAGACCCCCCAGACATGCTAACATCTCACCATTACAATAACAGGGAGGTTAGCATTAATATAATATAATACCCCCCAGACATGCTAACATCTCACCATTACAATAACAGGGAGGTTAGCATTAATATAATATAATACCCCCCAGACATACTAACATCTCACCATTACAATAACAGGGAGGTTAGCATTAATATAATATAATACCCCCAGACATGCTAACATCTCACCATTACAATAACAGGGAGGTTAGCATTAATATAATATAATACCCCCCAGACATACTAACATCTCACCATTACAATAACAGGGAGGTTAGCATTAATATAATATAATACCCCCAGACATGCTAACATCTCACCATTAAAATAACAGGGAGGTTAGCATTAATATAATATAATACCCCCAGACATGCTAACATCTCACCATTACAATAACAGGGAGGTTAGCATTAATATAATATAATACCCCCCAGACATGCTAACATCTCACCATTACAATATCAGGGAGGTTAGCATTTATATAATATAATACCCCCCAGACATGCTAACATCTCACCATTACAATAACAGGGCGGTTAGCATTAATATAATATAATACCCCCCAGACATGCTAACATCTCACCATTACAATAACAGGGAGGTTAGCATTAATATAATATAATACCCCCAAGACATGCTAACCTCTCACCATTACAATAACAGGGAGGTTAGCATTAATATAATATAATACCCCCCAGACATGCTAACATCTCACCATTACAATAACAGGGAGGTTAGCATTAATATAATATAATACCCCCAGACATGCTAACATCTCACCATTACAATAACAGGGAGGTTAGCATTAATATAATATAATACCCACAAGACATGCTAACCTCTCACCATTACAATAACAGGGAGGTTAGCATTAATATAATATAATACCCCCCAGACATGCTAACATCTCACCATTACAATAACAGGGAGGTTAGCATTAATATAATATAATACCCCCCAGACATGCTAACATCTCACCATTACAATAACAGGGAGGTTAGCATTAATATAATATAATACCCCCCAGACATGCTAACATCTCACCATTACAATAACAGGGAGGTTAGCATTAATATAATATAATACCCCCAAGACATGCTAACCTCTCACCATTACAATAACAGGGAGGTTAGCATTAATATAATATAATACCCCCCAGACATGCTAACATCTCACCATTACAATAACAGGGAGGTTAGCATTAATATAATATAATACCCCCCAGACATGCTAACATCTCACCATTACAATAACAGGGAGGTTAGCATTAATATAATATAATACCCCCAAGACATGCTAACCTCTCACCATTACAATAACAGGGAGGTTAGCATTAATATAATATAATACCCCCCAGACATGCTAACATCTCACCATTACAATAACAGGGAGGTTAGCATTAATATAATATAATACCCCCAAGACATGCTAACCTCTCACCATTACAATAACAGGGAGGTTAGCATTAATATAATATAATACCCCCCATACATGCTAACATCTCACCATTACAATAACAGGGAGGTTAGCATTAATATAATATAATACCCCCAAGACATGCTAACCTCTCACCATTACAATAACAGGGAGGTTAGCATTAATATAATATCATACCCCCAAGACATGCTAACATCTCACCATTACAATAACAGGGAGGTTAGCATTAATATAATATAATACCCCCAAGACATGCTAACATCTCACCATTACAATAACAGGGGAGGTTAGCATTAATATAATATAATACCCCCAAGACATGCTAACATCTCACCATTACAATAACAGGGAGGTTAGCATTAATATAATATAATACCCCCCAGACATGCTAACATCTCACCATTACAATAACAGGGGAGGTTAGCATTAATATAATATAATACACCCCAGACATGCTAACATCTCACCATTACAATAACAGGGAGGTTAGCATTAATATAATATAATACCCCCCAGACATGCTAACATCTCACCATTACAATAACAGGGAGGTTAGCATTAATATAATATCATACCCCCCAGACATGCTAACATCTCACCATTACAATAACAGGGAGGTTAGCATTAATATAATATAATACCCCCAAGACATGCTAACATCTCACCATTACAATAACAGGGGAGGTTAGCATTTTTGGGGGTTTGATATTTGTTCATCTAACTTTCTCACTCATCATTATTCACGAGTCATTCAGGACTATCCGTAGTCATGGTAACATCCACATTCATGTAGAAGTGTTTAGAAACATATTATATTCTTATTTACAATATGTGTCTCCAAAATGACACAATACATTATTTACCATTAATTTCTATTGGACACAATATAATCTGAAACACAACCGAAATAAACAGTAAATGCATCCAACAGGTTTGTAGAGCTTGATGTAATCATTGCATGCTATGATTATGGGACCAAATACTATACTTTTGACTACTTTAATACACATATAGGTGTATTAAAGTGGGGAGACTATATACAAAAAGTGCTGTAATTTCTAAACAGTTCACCCAATATGGATGAAAATATCATCAAATTATAGATGACAGTGCACTTTAACCTCATACTGTAGTCATTGTATAATTTCAAATCCCAAGTGCTGTCCCAATAATCCTGGAGCTCACTGTATATTCAGCTCTATTTACTTTCAGATTCTAAAATGCTAATTAGCATTAAAGTAAACGTCATGCAAAACTACAAATCCCTGCAAGCTCCAGCACATCATCTCTAGCTCACACCTTTGCTGTCAGGACGCATACAACTCCACTGCACTCCCTGCCCTACGTAGATCGGATCACAACCTTGTCCACCTCACCCCACTCTACAGGCCTATGGTCCAACAGCAGCCTGCGACCACCAGGACTATTAAGAGATGGTCCCCGGAGGCGAATGAGGCCCTACAGGACTCTTTGAAACAGACTGGGATGTGCTCTGTGAGGCTCATGGGGAGGACATTGATGGACTTACTGACTGCATACCGGACTATATCAATTTTTGTGAGACAACACTGTACCCACCAGGAAGGTACGCTGTTTTCCAAATAATAAACCCTGTGTCACCAGCGACCTGAAGGCCCTGCTGAATGAGAAGAAGAGGGCCTTCAAGGAGGGGGACAGGGACAAATTGAAATTCGTCCAGAGGGAGCTGAAGTTGCGGATTGCTGGGGAAGAGAGGAGAAGGAGAAGATGGAGATCTATCTATCTATCTATCTATCTATCTATCTATCTATCTATCTATCTATCTATCTATCTATCTATCTATCTATCTATCTATCTATCTTTCTATCTATCTATCTATCTATCT
>CM042413.1:887405-927405 GCA_023634145.1 Thymallus thymallus | reverse complement strand
GCGTCTTTAAGCAGGAGGCTATGTGTCATCCTTTGAGCACGAGGCTAGGTGTCATCCTTTAAGCAGGAGGCTAGGTGTCATCCTTTAAGCAGGAGGCTAGGTGTCATCCTTTGAGCAGGAGGCTAGGTGTCATCCTTTAAGCAGGAGGCTAGGTGTCATCCTTTAAGCAGGAGGCTAGGTGTCATCCTTTAAGCAGGAGGCTAGGTGTCATCCTTTAAGCAGGAGGCTAGGTGTCATCCTTTGAACCAATAACTAATAAATCATACTGTAACGCATGAGGACAATGCAACTCTCCTTGCTGGTCTCAGACCTGGGTCTCCCAGCCTGTAGGCAAATTGGTTAACCACTGCTCTGATGGGGTTGACCCACCTGGGGAAGATCAAAACAAGCCCATAGGCAGGTGTCATAACGCTATCCCATCCATTTGAGAGAAGTCCCTCATGTGAACATGTCTTTCAGTTGGCTTTGCGGGCAGGTCCAGCGACTGTCAACCCAACACCTTAGCTGTTTTGCCAAGAGATCCGAATCTCTTACCACCTGCTAGGTGATCGGTTAAGGGCTCTATAATACTATCTGAGTGCAGGATATGACTTTGTCTCTCTTCCTCCTCTCTCTGTGTGTGTTGCTCTGTCTGTCTCTCTCTCTCCACACCATAGCGGCAGAGGCAGCCGTTTCCCCCAGCTCTGGGGAAGGTCCGTCACAAGCCCAGGCACATGGGAGCTCTTGAGGAGATGTGAAAAACAGCAGTATTTCACCCATTTGTGGCTGTTTGCATGCTGGGAACAATGCTACTCTTCATGGGGGTGGTTGTATCTAGTCCCAGCCTGCAGCCAAGAATGGTTGCTGTGTTGTGATGGCTATGGCATAAATCAAGTTTTGGTGCTCTTTCTTGGCAATCAGAATTTCTGTGTGTGTGCGTGTGTGTGTGGATTTTGTGTGTTTGGCCATTCATGATTTCTTCCCACCCTAATCTCTGGGTTTTCATTCTCCCCTCAGAACAAAACGGATGCAGAGACAGATTGAGGAAGGGGAGAGAGGAGAGATTAAGGGAGATAGGAGGGAGAGGGAGAGAGGGGAGAGAGGGAAGGATTGACTTACTGTAAATTGACTTACTGTAAATAGAGGTTTCTAATGTACTTACTGTAAATAGAGGTTTCTAATTGACTCACTGTAAACAGAGGTTTCTAATTGACTTACTGTATATAGAGGATTCTAATTGACGTACTGTAAATAGAGATTTCTAATTGACTCACTGTAAATAGAGGTTTCTAATTGACTCACTGTAAATAGAGGTTTCTAATTGACTTACTGTAAATAGAGGTTTCTAATTGACTCACTGTAAACAGAGGTTTCTAATTGACTTACTGTAAATAGAGGATTCTAATTGACGTACTGTAAATAGAGGTTTCTAATTGACTTACTGTAAATAGAGGTTTCTAATTGACTCACTGTAAATAGAGGTTTCTAATTGACTCACTGTAAATAGAGGTTTCTAATTGACTCACTGTAAATAGAGGTTTCTAATTGACTCACTGTAAATAGAGGTTTCTAATTGACTCACTGTAAATAGAGGTTTCTAATTGACTCACTGTAAATAGAGGTTTTTAATTGACTCACTGTAAATAGAGGTTTCTAATTGACTTACTGTAAACAGAGGTTTCTAATTGACTTACTGTAAATAGAGGTTTCTAATTGACTTACTGTAAACAGAGATTTCTAATTGACTTACTGTAAACAGAGGTTTCTAATTGACGTACTGTAAATAGAGGTTTCTAATTGACTTACTGTAAATAGAGGTTTCTAATTGACTTAATGTAAATAGAGGTTTCTAATTGACTTACTGTAAACAGAGGTTTCTAATTGACTTACTGTAAACAGAGGTTTCTAGTTGACTCACTGTAAATAGAGGTTTCTAATTGACTTACTGTAAACAGAGGTTTCTAATTGACTTACTGTAAACAGAGGTTTCTAATTGACTCACTGTCAATAGAGGTTTCTAATTGACTTACTGTAAACAGAGGTTTCTAATTGACTTACTGTAAATAGAGGTTTCTAATTGACTTAATGTAAATAGAGGTTTCTAATTGACTTACTGTAAACAGAGGTTTCTAGTTGACTCACTGTAAATAGAGGTTTCTAATTGACTTACTGTAAACAGAGGTTTCTAATTGACTTACTCATCAAACATTTTCATTACAAGGGTCTCTGTTTGGGTTAGAATGAGGTGTTCTTTTCATTACAACTTATCAGTGTGATCTGGGAGGATAACGTGGTGTGCAGTGGAGTCTAGCTAGCAGGGGAGTGAGCTGTACAGATAAGTGTTCTCAGGAATCAAGCAAAGGGGAATAAAAAACACTATATTTTTGTATTTTGGATGCAACCTTGTCTCCTATGCCACAATTCAACAATGGACCAAGTTATTTGAGCAAAATATAAAGATAATTGAAAGCACTCTTTTAGTTATGAGTCATTCATTCAAACTTTTCAAAGTATACCATACTATGGTATTGTGATTTAGTTCTGAACGTTGTAGTTTTATGCATTGAACCTTTTAGGTCCATCTTTAAATGACATCCAGCTTAAATAGGCGTCATAAAGCTTTTTTAATGCCTTTATGAGCACTAAATAAATGTGTTATTGTCCCATGATGCCTTGCGCGAATTATCGGCGTTATTTCCAGTTCTAAGTAAACAAACGCTTTCTTCATTCATTCATGAAGATCTTGCCAAACTAATAACGATGTGACAACACAACCTGGCGGAGATCAACAAGGGGAATATTAGCCGACCTTTAGATAGATAGATAGATAGATAGGTACTTTATTGATCCCCCGGGGGGGAAATTTCATTGTCAAGCAGCTACAACAAAACACAGGGCAGGTGCAAAATGCCACAACGAAAGTACACAAAAGACAGATACACGGTACATGATACATAGAGCGGCAGTATGAAAAAGTATAGAAATACAAGATATCTGGAGTGCAAAAAAAAGCTATAAAAAGGACATTGCATAGTATGGGTGGTTGGCTGAATATGTACACTATACGTTGGTGGATGTTGGATGGTTAACTATACTATACAGGTCGATGGCAGAGAAATACTTCAGTAGCTAAAAATGCGTATGATATTAGCGAGGGTAATAATAGTTTACTTAATAGACAGACTGGGTAAATGAACAGGTAAGTGAAAATTTTGCATGGTTAAATTAGCTGCACAGTTAGGTATACAGTTATATTTACAGATAAGTGAATACTTGCATGTTTACACAAACTGTACAGGTAAATGACAGGAAGAGATACTTTAATAGCTAAATGTGTGTATGATATCATTTGGGGTAATAATAGTAATTCCCTTAAAATATAGTCCTTAGTGCGCAGGGTTTAATTACAGACAACTGCACTTATTGCACATTCGATATACTAAAAGCAATGAGAAAAGGTGCAACTGGCAGGATACTATAATGCATTCCTGAGTGAATGCCAACGTCCAATAATTACTTACAATATTGCATGTGATATAATATAACAACTGTACATGAGTATGTATATACAGACCTGTATGAATAAATATGTCCTGAGTGGATGAGTGCTGACGGACCAGAGTTACTCACGGATGGATGCATAATTGTTAAACTAGGTCCTAGCACCCCGACAGTTCCAGATCTATGTTGCCGACGGCACGGCACCCCGGTGAGGCATTATACAGTCTCATAGCCGCCGGCAGGAAGGACCTCCTGTAGCGCTCCAGCACACCACTGCAAAAAAGATGGCACTGGCCACCACAGACTGGTAGAAGGTATGCAGTAGTTTACTGCACACGTTGAAGGACCTGAGCCTCCTCAGAAAGTAGAGTCGGCTCTGGCCCTTTTGGTACAGGGCCCCGGTGTTACCAGCCCATTCCAGTCTGTTGTCCATATGGACACCCAGGAACTTGTATGACTCAACCATTTCCACATCCATCCCCTTTATAGGGACTGCAGTCAGTTGTGCCTTGGTTCTCCTGAAGTCCACCACCATCTCCTTAGTTTTGCTGATGTTGAGCTGAAGGTGGTTCTGCTCACACCACAACACAAAGTCACTGATTGTGCTCCTGTACTCCTCCTCCTGCCCACCCCTGATGCACCCTACAATAGCAGAGTCATCCGAGAACTTCTGTAGGTGGCATGTTTCAGAGTTATATCTGAAGTCTGAGGTGTAGAGGGTGAACAGGAAGGGGGACAGGACCGTACCCTGGGGGGCCCCTGTGTTGCTAACTGCCCGTTCTGACACACAGCTCTGTAGTCGCACAAATTGTGGCCTACCGGTCAGGTAGTCCGTGACCCAGGAGACTAAGGGTGCTTCCACTTTCATCCTCCTCATCTTCTCACCCAGTAGCAGGGGCTGAATGGTATTGAAGGCACTGGATAAGTCAAAAAACATGACCCTCACAGTGCAACCTGCATTGTCCAGGTGAGAGTAGGCCCTCTGCAGAAGGTAGATGATTGCATCATCCACCCCGATGTTGCGCTGGTATGCAAACTGCAGGGGGTCCATTGATGAACACACCAGGGGTCTGAGGTGAGCGAGGACTAACCTTTCCAGGGTCTTCATGATGTGGGATGTTAGCGCTACAGGTCTGAAGTCATTCAGGACAGTGGGGTGTGCCTTCTTGGGCACTGGGACGAGGCAGGATGTTTTCCACAGCACAGGGACCCTTTCTAGGCTCAGGCTAAGGTTGAAAAGACGCTGGAGTATTCCACACAGTTGGTCAGCACAGACCCTCAGCACCCTTGGGCTGATGCCCTCAGGGCCCGCCGCTTTCCACTGGTGTAGTCTCTCCAGCTCTCTCTTCACTTGGTTGGTGGTGAAAGCCAGCCCAGGTGGGGAGGTGGGGGGAAGGGGGGTGTTGAGGATCAGTCCAGGGGGGGCAGGGGCGGAGGTGGGGTCACTGATTGTCTCAGCAGAGGTGCTGTGAGCAAAGTGGGGGTGGGATAGCCGTGAGGGTGTGTGGTCTGGGGAGCTGGAGGGGAGGTGGACAGGGCCAGTATCGAACCTGTTAAAAAATTGGTTCAGCTCATTGGCTCTGTCCTGGGTCCCCTCCGTCTGCCCACTGTTTGACTTTTTGAAGCCAGTGATATTTCTCATACCCTTCCACACCTCTCTCACCTGGCTCTGCCTCAGCTTGTCCTCCATCTTCTCCTTATACACTCTCTTCCCCTCAGCAATCCGCAACTTCAGCTCCCTCTGGACGCATTTCAATTTGTCCTTGTCGTTCTCCTTGAAGGCCCTCTTCTTCTCATTCAGCAGGGCCTTCAGGTCGCTGGTGACCCAGGGTTTATTGTTTGGGAAACAGCGTACCTTCCTGGTGGGTACAGTGTTGTCTACACAAAAATTAATATAGTCTGTTATGCAGTCAGTGAGTCCATCGATGTCCTCCCCATGAGCCTCACAGAGCACATCCCAGTCTGTTGTTTCAAAGCAGTCCTGTAGGGCCTCATTCGCCTCTGGGGACCATCTCCTAATAGTCCTGGTGGTTGCAGGCTGCTGTTGGACCATAGGCCTGTAGAGTGGGGTGAGGTGGACAAGGTTGTGATCCGATCTACCGAGGGGAGGGAGTACAGTGGAGTTGTATGCATCCTTCACATTAGCATATAACAAGTCCAGAGTTTTATTATTCCTGGTTGGGCACTTCACGAACTGTTTGAACGTGGGCAGCATTGAAGAGAGAGATGCATGGTTAAAATCCCCCGAAATTGCAAAAAAAGCACTGGGATGCGCTGTCTGTAACCTCGCGATAACAGAGTGGATGACGTCACACGCTGCGTTTGCGTCAGCAGAGGGTGGGATGTAAACAATAACAGCAATGGCCGCCGTGAATTCCCTCGGCAAATAGTAGGGTCTCAGGCTAACGGCTAGCAGTTCAATGTCCGGGCTACAAAACTGTTCCTTAAGAGTAATATGTTTCGGATGACACCATCTGTTGTTAACTAATAAAGCCAGCCCACCACCCTTACTCTTACCGGAAGAGACGCGATCCCTGTCCGCTGTGATGGTCTGGAAACCGTCGATAGTGACGTTCTGTATGGGGATGTTATCGTTCAGCCAAGTCTCAGTAAAACACATTAGGCTCGTTTCCCGATAGACCCTTTGTCCACGAACAAGTCCCGCCAACTCATCCATCTTGTTATGTAGACACCTAACATTGCCCATAATAATAGACGGTATAGCCGGCTTGTACTTGAACCTCCTCCGCTTTGCCTTACATTTCAATCCCGCCCTGCATCCACGGCGTCGTCTTTTCAATTCGTCCAGAATATCAAACTTTTCCCTGGGGAGCAGCAGCGCTGCGTGGGCTAAATCCAGGAGCTGGGCTCTGCTGTAAACAATAACAGTTGACGACTCCTGTCGACGTTCAGCTGCGATAAAATCCATAAAATCCATAATCCTGAACTGTTATAGTTCGACTGTAGCAAAATAAAAAATAAAACTAAAGAAAATAGACGAAAGAAAACGAACTAAAACAACAATTAATGCACGAACAACGGGAGCGGGAACTGCTTAACAGGCGACCACTCAGGGCGTAATTGATGGTTGGGAAGATGACGTGAGGAAGTGGCCTCGTATCACATACAGTAGCATATTTATTTACTTTGTTGAATCAGTAGCTTGCGATGGTAAGGCGATGAGCAACTTAAATTAGTTTGGAGGCAAACCAGTACCTACACAGTAACAGAGTCGGTCGGGTGTTATTGAAGGATGTTGGAGACGACCTTGTCTACCGAGTCAGAGCCTGCACACATCTCATCAAAAGGCGTGGGTACTAGCATCAATGAGAGGTGTCATACAGACAGAGGGTTGCTCATGTTTTGCAGGGCCAGGACTCTTGTTGTCCTGCTGCAGCAAATCTGTGGAAGGTCAGAAAAGTAACGACCAAAAATGACATGAAAGTGCAGGACAACGGCTACTCCAGGAGAGGTTTGGGAAACACTGGGTTGAGAGTGTAGTTAGGCAAGGCGAAACAGGAACGGCATGCACTGATGGACAAAGGAAGTGGAACTCAGGTGTGAGGAACAATGGAGGGCTGAGGAAGGAGAAACACATCACATTTAAACACCACAGACCCACCACACATATCCAGGCCCATCAACATCGTCAAGGGACCATTCCACATTCTCCCCCCCGACTTTTTAGGAACCATGCAGAGTTCACAAGCCACATCAACTCCTCGGTAATGGCCCCACTATTTCAGCTCCAGACAAATGGTCTTCTTCAGCTAAGTCACAGAGCAGATGTAGACAGCAGCAGCAAGGCGGGCCCAAGCCAACATGACTCCGCCCACACGAACACACTGAACACAGCACAGCGCTAACCTGTAGGAAGCACAGTGTTTTATGAGGCCTACATCAAATTATCCCCCATACAAGCAGCTACATTGATGAAAGAAACCAAGGTCCAAAGTGCTTCACAGCTATGTCATGATGCTAGGAAGCTATTTGCATTTGTACCCAACCTTCACTGGCAATACAGCAACAAAGCATGGCAAAGAGAATGAGGTAAATGTCATCACTCTCCTGGAGAGCAGAGGGCATGTTGTGGAGAACAGAGGCCTGGTGGTCCTTGGTTCGGAGACAGCCCAGATGGGATCCTTGATGCAACACAGCTCCTTGAGACCAACTGCCCCTTCAAGAGTTCCACATCTCTGACAGAATTTCTGAGTCGGCCAAATGGTGACATCAAAAGCTTGGATGATGGACAGTACCTAATCTGTCCCAATGGAAAGCATGGATGATGGACAGTACCTAATCTGTCCCAATGGAAAGCTTGGATGATGGACAGTACCTAATCTGTCCCAATGGAAAGCTTGGATGATGGACAGTACCTGATCTGTCCCAATGGAAAGCATGGATACTACCTTCAGGTGGGTAAAACATGTTTAAGAACATACATTATTACCTGTACTTTTACAAGTATTGAACATTGTATTGTAAACTCATACTGATCAGCATTGTGTGGCAATGTGCTTTCTTATTATGTGTCTGGGTCTACAGAGCTGGTCGTCTGGACACCAAGTGACCATGATGTGTCTGGGTCTACAGAGCTGGTCGTCTGGACACCAAGTGACCATGATGTGTCTGGGTCTACAGAGCTGGTCGTCTGGACACCAAGTGACCATGATGTGTCTGGGTCTACAGAGCTGGTCGTCTGGACACCAAGTGACCATGATGTGTCTGGGCCTACAGAGCTGGTCGTCTGGACACCAAGTGACCATGATGTGTCTGGGTCTACAGAGCTGGTCGTCTGGACACCAAGTGACCATGATGTGTCTGGGTCTACAGAGCTGGTCGTCTGGACACCAAGTGACCATGATGTGTCTGGGTCTACAGAGCTGGTCGTCTGGACACCAAGTGACCATGATGTGTCTGGGCCTACAGAGCTGGTCGTCTGGACACCAAGTGACCATGATGTGTCTGGGCCTACAAAGCCGGTCGTCTGCACACCAAGTGGCCATGATGTGTCTGGGTCTACAGAGCTGGTCGTCTGGACACCAAGCGAGTGGACATTCCATTTGATAAAGACTACACAGATGCAGACGTGCAACAGCTGCAGAAGTTCTTCCTAGGTTGGCTGATGATTTTGCTGAAAAGAAGATACATCCCTCCCCACAGTACCTGGAGCTCTTTAAGTAAATGGGCTGAGCAGTAGATTGAATGTGCTGGGCATTCACTTAGTTTGAGCGTGCACTTACTTCATGAAGTACTGTTTTAATAAATATATATATTAAATAATACAAAAGATACTAAAATATTAGATAATCAATTTATTTAGAGCTATACCTACACAAACACAGTGTAATAATCTCTCACCGGTCTATTTTTCATAGGACAAAGTACATTTTTCATAGGACAGAACCAGTTAAAATAGGCAAGTTGGTACAGGCAGTTGTGTGAGCTGACAACACAATGATTTAAAACAAATACAGCTAACAGTTGGAATAAAATAATGTTACAAATGCTGACCATGTTTTGCAGTTCATTAATAGGAATATAGTGATGTTCCCCACTAGCGTGACACACATTGACCACAGATTTTAAGGGTGTAGGTTTTCTTCTTCTCGTGAAGCCAATTAACTAGCTAGCTAACTATGTCCTACCTGGAAGGTGTAGGTTTTCTTCTTCTCGTGAAGCCAATTAACTAGCCAGCTAACTATGTCCTACCTGGAAGGTGTAGGTTTCTTCTTTGAGGTCAGGGGGAATGGTTTCCACTAGATAGCCCAGCTACCAAGTCAAAACTGGCTAAATCATAAAAATCCATGGCAGATTGTGTAAATGACTTTGTGGCTGTTTTAACTAGTGATTACCAGCCTGATGACCAATACTTTACTCAGTAAGGTCCCATAGAATCATATGGTCACTCCCACTAAGGCCAACTTTGAATGGTTGATATCCCAGGCTTATATGTGCTGTGTGCGTAATGGCGGTAAATGTATATAAGGATATTTAACATAAGGAAATAGAATTTGACACATTCACCCACTCCCCCGCTGAAAGATCAGCCTCTCTTCCTGCTGGAGGATGAATGGTTCTGGCCTCTCTTCCTGCTGGAGGATGAATGGTTCTGGCCTCTCTTCCTGCTGGAGGATGAATGGTTCTGGCCTCTCTTCCTGCTGGAGGATGAATGGTTCTGGCCTCTCTTCCTGCTGGAGGATGAATGGTTCTGGCCTCTCTTCCTGCTGGAGGATGAATGGTTCTGGCCTCTCTTCCTGCTGTTAGGAAATGCTTTTGTCACACCATCTGCAGTACCATAAATACTCTACATTTATTTTGATTCCTATTATTATATTCCTCTTTAATTTACGAAACGTAGCTGTATCTAGGGGGGGATTTGTATTTAGTTGAGCCTGCTAGCTAGCAACATTTCGTATTGGTATAGCTATGCTGCTAACATTAGCCAGCTATCTAACTTTAGCTGGCTAGCAAGTGCTGTGAAGTCACTGAAATTATTTGAAATAACAATTGAGGTAGCTATGTAATCAAACTCAACATTTAACTAATACAAACAAATTTAAATTACAATAAATAAAGGTTAACTAACAAATTCTTCGCTGTCCGATGGCACAAGTGAGCATTTGATTTGCGAATTCCATCACGTGCGCTGTCTGCGCTACAGAAACACAGCTAACCAAACAACGGTGAATGGTTAAAGGGGGATAAAGGGTAACTATGTTTCCCAGACCTTAACAGTGCTCCCCTGATGCAGTTCATTGTTGTGAACACAGAAAAATGTACGTTCATGTTTCTCTGTTAAAAAAGTGTGAAAAAAACTGGGAGAAAATAATAGGGGAAATCCAGACCTGGAAAGCAGAACCGAGAAAACTGAATAAAAATATATTTTAAAAGGCCCTACAAACAGATTTTAAAAGGCCCTACAAACTGATTTTAAAAGGCCCTACAAACTGATTTTAAAAGGCCCTACAAACTGATTTTAAAAGGCCCTACAAACTGATTTTAAAAGGCCCTACAAACTGATTTTAAAAGGCCCTACAAACAGATTTGAAAAGGCCCTACAAACGTTTTTTTGCTGTGCATGACTGCAATTTAGAGCATGTGTCATCCTGCAGCACAGCATTGTGGGGAAAGTTTTGATCAGGTCCAATATTGGCTATGCACCCATGATGGAAAGAGGTAGGGCTAGAAATGTTTTAGAGCAATATAATATAATATATGCCATTTCAGTCATGCGTGCATACATTTTGACGTATGGGTGGTCCCGGGAATCGAACCCACTATCCTGGCATTGCAATGTGCTACCAAGATGCATGACAAGATAAGGAATGCTTTGTGAAGCCTATATTTAATATGATTGATAAAAACATTATTAAGCAGAGCTTATGCCACCCTTTATAAAGCACAGGTTTATGTCAAAGTGGGTTATGTCACATTTATGAAGCCTTTATAGAGCATGACATACGGTTATAGATGATTTGTGACACGTTTATATAGTGTTTAAGAAGGCCTTATTTAGCCTTTATAAGCTGCACATCATTTAAAGTGGGACCAAATTTGCATGTAGCCTTGCATGTAGCCTTGCATGTAGCCTTGCATGTAGCCTTGCATGTAGCCTATGTAAGGTAAAAATATAAAAGTTCCATTCATTAAAATACATGGCAACATATTTATGAAATATACGTATATCTTCCACAGCATGTTGTCAAAATGTATTTCCATCCCATATATTTAAATATATAAAGAAATACACTATATATACAAAAGTATGTGGACACCCCTTCAAATTTGTGGATTTGGCTATTTCAGCCACTGAAATTGCTGACAGGTGTATAAAATCAAGCACACAGCCATGCAATCTCCATAGACAAACATGGTCCGTACTGAAGAGCTCAGTGATTTTAAACATGGCACCGTCATAGGATGCCACCTTTCCAACAAGTCAGTTCGTCAAATTTATGCCCTGCTAGAGCTGCCCCGGTCAACTGTAAGTGCTGTTATTGTGAAGTGGAAACGTCTAGGAGAAACAACGGCTCAACCGCGAAGTGGTAGGCCACACAAGCTCACAGAACGGGACTGCCGAGTGCAGAAGTGCGTAGCGTGTACAAATCGTCTGTCCTCGGTTGCAACACTCACTACCGAGTTCCAAACTGCCTCTGGAAGCAACGTCAGCACAAGAACTGTTAGTCGGGAGCTTAGTGAAATGGGTTTCCATGGCCGAGCAGCCTCACACAAGCCTAAGATCACCATGCGCAATGCCACGCGTCGGTTGGAGTGGTGTAAAGCTAGCCGCCATTGGACTCAGAAGCAGTGGAAACACGTTCTCTGTAGTGATGAATCACGCTTAACCCTCTGGCAGTCCTATGGACGAATCTGGGTTTGGTGGATGCCAGTAGAACGCTACCTGCCAGAATGCATAGTTCCAACTGTAAAGTTTGGTGGAGGAGGAATAATAGTCTGGGGCTGTTTTTCATGGTTCGGACTAGGCCCCTTAGTTCCAGTGAAGGGAAATCTTAACGCTATGATATTCTAGACGATTCTGTGCTTCCAAAGTTGATGCAACAGTTTGGTGAAGGCCCTTTCCTGTTTCAGCATGCCAATGCCCCCATGCACAAAGCGAGGTCCATACAGAAATTGGTTTTTGAGTTTCTTATTGGTCCACATGTGTCATTATAGTGATTGTGTTCCCCATACTCGATATAATCTACAGTATATATGTTTATAGATATGTGTTGTGTATTTGATGTATTGATGCAGTGCTCCTCCATAAAAGTATTGATGCTGGGCTCACTCCCTGCTAAAATAAAGGTTAAATAAAATTCTAACTGAAGTTTTTCAAATCCTCAATGGTGGTAGAGAGTCAGATGACCTCTGGGAGCTCCAAAGAGACTACATTCAAGTCCTCCATCCCCAAGTCTGACCCCTCTGACCCCTCTGGCTCCTCCCCCACCCCCCCACCCCGGCCATCTAGAGGTGTGAAGCTTTGCTGGTGACACTGTCTGTGATTTATTTAGAATTCAAGGTACACTTAACCAGCATGGTTACCACAGCATTTTGCTGCGATACGCCATCCCAGCTGCTTTGCGCTTAGTGGGACTACCATTGGTTTTTCAACAGGACAATGACCCAACACACCTCCAGGCTGTGTAAGAGCTATTTGACAAAGGAGAGTGATGGAGTGCTGCATCAGATGACCTTTCTCCACAATCACCTGACCTCAACCCAATTGAGATGGTTTGTGATGAGTTGGACTGCAGAGTGAGGGAAAAGCAGCCAACAAGTGCTCAGCATATGTGGGAACTCCTTCAAGACTGTTGGAAAATCATTCCAGGTGAAGATGGTTGAGAGAATGTGTAAACAGTGTGCATAGCTGTCTTCACTTTGGTGCACCCAAGTGGCACAGCGGTCGAAGGCACTGCATCTCATTGTGAGAGGCGTCACTACAGACACCCTGGTTTGATTCCAGGCTGTATCACTGGCTGTGATTGGATGTCCCATAGGGCTGTGCACAATTGGCCCAGCGTCATCTGAGTTTTGGCCGGTGTAGGCCGTCATTGTAAATAAGAATTTGTTCTTAACTGACTTGCTGTAACGAACTCAGGCTTGGCGTTTGTTGAGAATCCATATGTAGAAGTTTATTGAGGCAAGATCCAAATCGACAGGCAAAGCAATGGTCAAAGATACAGGCTGGGTTCAGTGAACAAAAGTAGACAGTCCAAGTAGGCAAACAAGGCAAAAACAGTCATCCAAAATCATGATATCCAAAAAGCAGGCAATGGTCAAAATGGCACACACAATCGTCTCAAATTATTACATTATATTAAAAATATATATTTTAGGGTGTAGATCAGCTGTAAAACTGCAGATAGATTGTGGCTTCTATCAATGTAATTGTCAGCATTTTATATATATACTGTCTGTGTGTGTGTGTGTGTGTGTGTGTGTGTGTGTGTGTGTGTGTGTGTGTGTGTGTGTGTGTGTGTGTGTGTGTGTGTGTGTGTGTGTGTGTGTATAGTCATGTGAAAAAGTAAGTACACCCCCTGCTAAGTTCTCCTTTTTTTTTTTACATATTTGTACAGATGTCAGAAAGAGACTGCACAAACTTGGCCTACATGGGAGGTCAGGAAGGAAGAAGCCTCTGATCTCAAAAAAGAATATCAAGACACAACTGACTTTACCCAGACAACACCTGTTTCTTTTTAATCCCATGCTTCAGCTACCCTCAACCCTCCCTTGCATCTCTGAACTCCATCCAGTATAGATTTCTATTTACCATATATTTTTAACTGTGCTGTTTCACAAAAGTTCTGAACCTATATACATTTTACAGACACAGTATATTTGACATTAGTTATCTTGTTTTTGTTTTTTTTACCTTTTCAGCTCCACTAAATCTCTCTTTTCTCTCTGAACACTATTTGCCATATATTGTTCAACTGTGTTGTGATGTTTCACGTTCTGAACCTTTCTATTCTCATAGATTCTACATATTGTAAATTAAATATACATTTCTGCTAAAAGTATTATAATATTATTGATCGATGTAGTGCTATCTGTTATCTCCAGGTAAATGTTGCAGTTCTTCAGTCATTCCTGAACCTGCAACCAAAAACAAGCTACATATGGACAGTACCAAAATAAATGATAGTCCCACTAAGCGCAAACCAGATGGGATGGCGTATCGCTGCAGAATACTGTGGTAGCCATGTTGGTTAAGTCTAAATCACTGACAGTGTCACCAGCAAAGCACCCCCACACCATCACATCCCCTCCTCCATGCTTCACGGTGGGAACCATACATGCAGAGATAATCCATTTACCTACTCTGTGTCTTACAAAGACACAGCGGTTGAAACCAAAAATCTCCAATTTGGGCTCATCAGACCAAAGGACAGATTTCCACCGGTCTAATGTCCATTGCTCGTGTTTCTTGGCCCAAGCAAGTCTCTTCTTATTGGTGTCCTTTAGTAGTGGTTTCTTTGCAGCAATTCGACCATGAAGGCCTGATTCACACAGTCTCCTCTGAACAGTTGATGTTGAGATGTCTGTTACTTGAACTCTGTGAAGCATTTATTTGAGCTGCAATCTGAGGCTGGTAACTCTAATGAACTTATCCTCTGCAGCAGAGGTAACTCTGGGTCTTCCTTTCCTGTGGCGGTCCTCATGAGAGCCAGTTTCATCATAGTGCTTGATGGTTTCTGCGAACGCACTTGAAGAAACTTTCAGTTTTTGAAATGTTCCAGATTGACTGACCTTCATATCTTAAAGTAATGATGGACTGTTGTTTCTCTTTGCTTATTTGAGCTGTTCTTGCCATAATATGGACTTGGTCTTTTACCAAATAGGGCTCTTCTGTATACCACCCCTACCTTGTCACAACACAACTGATTGGCTCAAACGCATTAAGAAGGAAAGAAATTCCACAAATTAACTTTTAACAAGGCTCACCTGATTACCTCATGAAGAGGGTTGAGAGAATGCCAAGAGTGTGCAAAGCTGCCATCAAGGAAAGGGTGCCTACTTTGAAGAATCACAAATATAAAACAAATTTTGATTTGTTTCTACATGATTCCGTGTGTGTTATTTCATAGTTTTGATCTCTTCACTATTATTATACAATGTAGAAAATAGTTTTTTAAAAAATTTGGAATGAGTAGGTGTATCCAAACTTTTGTACTGTACTGTATATATAATATTCTATTGGTTACAAGAGTTGTGTATAATTTAAATTAAAAAATTATACGTTTTGAATCGTCGTTTTGTGTATCAGTTCATCGAATAATAATACAATAAAAATTTTATTTGAGTAATAATAATAATATTTGTTAATATTATATTAAACATAATATTTGTTGTTTTATTTGTTTGGTCTTTTCTGGTGGATTAAACTGAAATTGAATTGAAATTCTATTCTAGAACACAGGGTGAGACATTCTTACTAATTTGCTAGAGAACCAGTTCTGATTTCTGTCTATCTGTTGTATGACTGAAGCCTTTACTAAGAGGCAATAATGAATCATTTCTGCCCTCCAAATTTATGTTCCAAATCAAATCAAATATTTGTTGCTCGTATAATTTCAAAAACAAGTTGCTAGGTGTAGGCGGGGCCATAAGCATATAGATAAACTGGGATATAACTAAAGAGTTGATCAGGGTGATGTTTCCACTAATACACAGGTGTTTTCTTTTCCACGGTAGCGAGATCTTATCTATTTTTTCTAACTTCCTCTAAAAATGTATTGGAGTGAGATCATTTCTTTATTTCGGGATATGAATACCGTCCACATCATTTATTGGTGGAACTACACTGTAATGTAAAACATTTATTTTTAATTGATCCAATAACATAAGAGTACACTTATAATAATTTGGTTGTAATCCAGAGAGGTTTGAAAAATTATCTAGATCCTGTATGAGGCTGTAGAGGGATCTACACTGTGGATTTAAAAATAAAATAAACATGAATCATCAAAGACACCTTTGTTTTTAAGCCCTGGATTTCTAGCCCCTTGATATTATTGTTGGATCAGATTTTTTACATTCAAAGTCAGTAACTAGCTAGCTATTAACATTATTTAACTGCAATAAACAGGTTAGCTAGATGTTTTGGCTAGTTAGCTAGCTAGATAGCTTGCACGCTAGTTTTGTTTACAACGATACCTCCCGGGAACAAATCCTCCTCTGTATAATTGACCGTAAATAGAGGTTTCTAAACGACTTACCCATCAAACAGGGGCTCTGATTGTGTTAGAATGAGTTGTTCTCTACATTAAAACAGTGTGATCTGGGAGGATCAGGGTGGTGTAGTCTAGCTAGCAGGGGAGTGAGCTATAAAGTTGTCAGGAATCAAGCAAAGAGGAATAATGTATTTCAAGAGAGCGTCTCCTAAGTGAAGCCAAATATTACTGTCTGAATGAGCGAACAGGGATATTTAACTTGGCTAAGTGGATTACGTGTCTAACTGCCAGTAAGTGGGCCAGTCGACATTTGGACTTAGAGTTTTTCTCAGACAAACGTACTAACATGGATAATAACAAAGCACATTCATTACCACCTGACATTACCTCCACACACACACACGTCTCAATTCCTCCATAACCCTTCATTATAAGTTGAAAACAGAGGTTGAAACAGTCAAGCCTTTGTGTTGGGCTGGCTACGGAGTTAGACAATGCATCAGGAGTATGTACTCAGTGGATTTAGCCTTAACTGTCTTTGGCCTGTAAATGAGATCTGATCATAAAGCTGGTCATTTTCATCCACTAAACACAATGGCTCCACTGCAGCGATTACAGGAGATTTGATGTTTTGAGACCTTTGATGTCTGAAGGCGAGGCGCACAATCACTGAGACATTTTCCTGAGCCGAGGGAAAGATGGAAAAACAAAACGAAGAAGGAGCAAAGTCATTTTAACTAAAATATCATTGTCATGTTTGTAATGTTATTGTCATAATGACCAAAACAGTGGGCCATTTTAGTAAACTAAATTCCCTTTCATTTTAGTCACATCACATTTTTACACTGCTTAAAATAGCCTTTTTCCGAGTGTGTACATGTAGAAGTATAACTCATTATTGAGAAGTCATGATAAACAAAGAGCTCGACCAGCCTCAGATAGCAGCCCAAACTTTTGACTGGTACTGTATCAGTCTGAAACTGTTGAAAGAGTTCAAGTAACAGACATCTCATCATCAACTGTTCAGAGGAGACTGTGTGAATCAGGCCTTCATGCTTGAATTGCTGCAAAGAAACCACCACTAAAGGACACCAATAAGAAGAAGAGACTTGCTTGGGCCAAGAAAAATGAGCAATGGACATTAGACTGGTGGAAATCTGTCCTTTGGTCTGATGAGTCCAAATTTGAGATTTTTGGTTCCAACCGCCATGTCTTGTGAGACGCAGAATAGGTGAACGGATGATCTCTGCATATGTTGTTCCCACCATCAAGCATGGAGGAGGAGGTGTGATGGTGTGGGGGTGCTTTGCTGTTGACACTTTCAGTGATTTATTTAGAATTCAAGGCACACTTAAACAACTCTTGAATGAGTAGGTGTGTCCAAACTTTTGACTGGTACTGTAGATATGAATACATATATATTTTTTAATATCTCATTCATCTACACACAATACCCCATATGACAAAACATGTATTGCAAATTAAATACATAAATATCTCATATATATATATATATATATATATATATATATATATATATATATATATATATATATATATATATATATATATAAGTATTCACACCCCTGTTTCAAAACTTTGTAGAAGCACCTTTGTCGTCTTGGGTGTTTCTGTATTAGCTTAGCAAATCTGGATTCATCCTTGCAGATTTTCTCGAGCTCTGTTAAATTAAATGTGGAGCGGCGGTGAACAGTAATCTTCAAGTCTTTCCAAGTCTGTGCTTTGGCCACTCAAGAACTTTCACATTCTTGTTCTGAAGCCATTCCAGGGTTGCTTTGGCTGTATGCTTGGGGCTATTGTCCTGCTGGAACATCAGTCTAAGGTCATTTCCACTCTAAAGCAGGTTCTCATATTCGGCTCCATTCATTGTTCACTCTAAAAGCATCCCAATAGCATGATGTTGCCACAACCATGCTTCACGGTAGAGATGTGTTAGACGGATGATGAGCTGTGCCTGGTTTTCTCCAGACATAAAGCTTTGCATTCAGGCCAAAGAGTTACATTTTTGTCTCATCAGAGCACAGAATCTCGCAGAGTCTTTCACATGTCTATTTGCAAACTCTAGGCGTGCTGTCATGTGCCTTTTTCTCAGGAATGGCTTCCATCTGGCCACTCTCCCATAAAGCCCTGATTGGTGAAGTGCTGTAGAGACTGTTGTCCTTCTGGCAGGTTCTCCCATCTCAGCCAAGGAACTCTGAGGTTCTGTCAGAGTGGTCATTGGGTTCTTGGTAACCTCCCTGACTCAAAATCAAATCAAATCCAATTTTATTTGCCACATGCTCTGAATACAACAGGTGTATACCTTACAGTGAAATGCTTACTTGCTGTTAACTAACAATGCAGTTTTAAGAAAATAGAGTTAAGAACATATTTTCTAAATAAGCTAAAGTAAAAAAAACCAATAACAATAACGAGGCTGTATACAGGGGGTACCGGTACCGAGTCAATGTGCAGGGTTACAGGTTAGTCAAGGTAATTTGTACATGTAGGTAGGGGTAAAGTGACTATGCATAGATAATAAACAGTGAGTAGCAGCAGTGTAAACACAAGGGAGGGGAGGGTGTCAATGCAAATAGTCTGGGTGGCCATTTGATTAATTGTTCAGCGGTCTTATGGCTTGGGGGTAGAAGCTGTTAAGGAGCCTTTCGGACCTAGACCAGGCGCTCCTGTACCACTTACAGGGCGGTAGCAGAGAGAATGGTCAATGACTTGGGCTCTATAGGCTGTCTCATCGTTGTCGGTGATCAGGCCTACCACCGTTGTGTCATCTGCAAACTTAATGATGGTGTTGGAGTCGTGTTTGGCCACGCAGTCGTGGGTGAACCAGGAGTACCGGAGGGGACTAAGCACGCACCCTTAAGGGGCCCCGTGTTGAGGATCAGTGTGGCAGATGTGTTGTTGCCTACCCTTACCACCTGGGGGCGGCCGGTCAGGAAGTCCAGGACCTAGTTGCAGAGGGAGGTGCTTTAGTCCCAGGGTCCTTAGCTTAGTGATGAGCTTTGTGGAAACTATGGTGTTGAACACAAGTTCCTTCTTGCCCGGAAACTCAGTTTGGTCGGACGGCCGGCTCTAGGCAGAGTCTTGGTAGAGACCACTGTGTTCTTGGAAACTTTCAACACTTTATAAATTGTTTTATACCCTTCCCCATATATGTGCCTTAGAGATCTACTGACAGTTTCCTTTATTCATTGTATAGTTTCTGATCTGACATGCATTTTCAACTGTGGGACCTTCTTTAGACAACTCTTCGCATTGAGTTGATCAGGCTGTAACACAACAAAATGTGGAATAAGTCAAGGGGTATGACTACTTTCTGAAGGCACTCTATATGGCTTGGGTTTTTTATGTTAGGTCATCACCATCTGTGCACTCCAACCAGCAGATGGGGACACTTCACGCAAAATCAAGACATGGAACTGGTTACAGAAATGGTACCACAACACTAGCATCAAATGATGGACTGGCCATCTGGAGCACCAGGAGTTTTCCCTGAGGGCCGCTTGACAATTGGGGCCGATGCAACGCAAAATATAAATAACCCCAGCCCCCGCTTAAATAAAAATAACCAAGTGTTGTGTGTCTGACAGGCCCAGGCGAGTGGGCTGCCGGCCCACTACCATTGCGGTTGGGTATTACATCTATCAGCTTCTCTCATCCAACCAATTACTTTTGGTCCAGTCCATTCTAACTTTACCTGGGCCCCGCCCCTTTCCCATCTCTGTTAAGTGGTGACATTTGGATAAATAGTGGGAGGAGCAAGATGGATCAACACAAAGAGAAACAACGTGAAGGTGCTGCTGAAAAGAGGAGAGAGAAGAGGTTGAAGTCCCTTGATGCTGATGCAGTCAGATGTTTTAAAATAACTAATGATTCATTTGGCGCCATTACCAGTCAATCATCTCAGCCTAGTGAGCCTGAAGGCCCTGACAGCAGAGAGGAGAGAGAGCAGAGAGAGCAGCCCATTGAGCCCAGCGATACCAGTTCAACTGGTAGTCAAGAAGACAATATGGATAAGATAAGCAATGTTTGGGTTTGGCTAGCTGGCTATTTAGTTATTTCTGGTGCCTTTTGTTGAAACAAGTTCTGGTCAATGTCACTTTTCGTGAAAAAAAGGTTGACGTGCTACAGCAAACTTTCTAAATGTTGAACTCATTGTTATGGATGAATGGTCATGATTATTGACAAGTTAGTACTTATTAACAAATTAGAGACTAAACACCAATGGAGACCATTTAAGGATTTAATGACGGAACAAAACCTACAAACATTATAAATGTTGGTTGAGTTTTTCTTAAACTGCTGTATTGTCCAATTGGAATTAATATTATACTAGTGGTATATAATATGCTGTTATATGAAATTAAATGAATATACTAACATTATATAATTAATATATTAATATTATACTAATATTATACTATTATATTAACATCATATTTTTTATTTAATGTTATAATATTATGCTAACTTATACTAATTACTCATCCAAGTTGAGGATAGTGCGTCTGCAGTGGATTGAGCCGGAGCCAGAGCCAGGATGCCACTGCCACCCCAAGTTTTGATTATTTTAAGAGGCCGAAGTCAGGGGACCTAGATATGTTTTTTAGTTTCCACCCCCAACAAAAGTATGAAAAGTCTGTGGTGCTGAAGGTTTTCTTTTGTAAATGTGGGACCAACAGGAAGTGGCTGTCATAAAGTGAAGAGAACCATGCTTTATTCTGCTTAATTTGTATGGCATTTGCAAAGCCCACAGAGAACAGCCCTTTCATGAATGGAATGGCAGAAAGGAAGCATATCCATCAGAGAGTGGAAGAGCATGAGAAGAGCATTATGCATAGAGCTTATGCTGAGGCCTACTTTCTAAGGTCCTCCAAAGGTAACATTGAGATCCTGTTCATCTGCAGTCAGATGTCTGTTCATAGAGAGCAAGTGCCCAGAAGAAGGCAAGTGCTAGAGCAAGGCAAGTTCCTATAACCTCATGGCTTGTTTTTTTCTCTGACATGCACTGTCAACTGTGGGACCTTATATAGACCGGTATGTGCCTTTCCAAATCATGCATACTTATGTAAATATGGTATTTCTGTTTTTTGTTTTTAATACATTTGCAAAAAATTATTAAAACCTGTTTTCGCTTTGTCATTATGGGGTATTGTGTGTAGATTGATGAGGAAAAAAATAATTTAATCCATTTTAGATTAAGGCTGTAACGTAACAAAATGTGGACAAAGTCAAGGGTTCTGAATACTTTCCGAAGGCACTGTATATGATAAACAGAGTAGCAGCAGTGTCAAATATGATTGTATGTGAGTGTGTTTCCGTGTGTGTAGAGTCCGTATAAATCTGTGTGCAGGTGATGCTGGAGTGTCAGGTGAATTTACTGTGCTGTCCGCACCATCCTCTGTAGCACCATGCGATCCAGGGTGGTGCTGTTGCCGTACCAAGTAGTGATGCAGACAATCAAGATGTTATCAATGGTGCAGCTTAGAACGTTTTGAGGATTTAAGGGCCCATGCCAAATATTTTCAACTTCCTGTAGGGGAAGAGGCACTGTGAGTGGATCATTTTAAATCCTTATAGATACCACACTGACTATCTCCTCAGATGCAGCGGGAACCCGGTATTGGACTGAAATAGAGGCATCGGTCGTTGTTCACCACAGACAGAGTATCGGAGATACTAAAAAGGGAAGTCAGGCTCGCAAATGTAGTTCAGGCAGGGTTTGGTACCGAGGATCAGACGGATCGCAGTACAGAGGAGTAGACAGGCTCGTAATCCGTAACACAGGCAGAATCCGTTTAGTAGGAGATCAGAAGGTCGAAGGCACAGGAGGGGGTAGACAGGCACGTAATCCAAAAGGCAGGTAGAGGTCCAAATACCGGGAAACAGACTGGCAGAGTTAGTAATACAAAACAGAGAGCTGGAACAACTGAACTAGGCAAGACGATCTGGCAAATGCCAACAGCACCCAAGGGGCTAAATACCCAAAATGACTAATAGGGTGCACCTGGTGTGGGGAGGGGACAAACACAGACAGGTGAAACATATCAGGACATGACACGTCCACGTCCACCACAGCCCTAACCAGAACATCTGGTTGTGCAACAGATTATGGGGAGGGTTCTCTTAAATGTTTAACATTTTTTTCATTTAGCAGACTCTCTTATCCAGACTTACAGGAGCAGTTAGGTGCTTCGCCAAAGAGCACATCAAAAGATTTTTCAGGGATTCAAACCAGCAACCTTTTGGTTACTGGTCAAATGCTCTTAACCGCTTGCAATGAAGAGCACCTGGCCTGAACAGATTGTAAGCTTTATGAGAAATGTTTCTGCCCTCTGGGGAGGGTTTAGATCTGGCAAATATTGGGGGCTGGCTGTGGTGCTCCCATCCGTCCCCTTGGTCACTCTCTGTCTGTCTTACCATTTTCACTCCTCCTGACCGATTGGCATACGTGATCCACCCTGGTAGGGCATCGTTTGGAGACTGTTCGCCCCTGCTTTAAGTGTTTTATCCTGCATTATTCTTGTCCCAAAGATTAAGCCATGCAAGGCTTAGTACACACAGTTAGTACAGGGAAACTGAGAATGGCTCATTAAATCAGTTATGCTTCCATTTATCGCTCCAATCAATGTTACTTGAATAACTAAGATATGCCAACGAGTGCTGACCTTCATAAAAGCGTGCATTTATCAGACCCAAAACCCATATGGGGGGATGTCAGGTGGCCTGGACGCTTTTGGTGAATCTTCGACTCATTCTAATATCTGCCCTATCAACTTTCAATGGTAGGTTTTGTGCTACCATGCTGATCAGGGGTAACAGGGAATCTCTTCGATTCCGCAGAGGAAGCCCGAGAAATGGCTACCACATCCAAGGAAGGCAGCAGGCACGCAAATAATCCATTCCCGATTATCCACTCTTTTGAATCCCTGTGACTAAATGAGGATGAGGATCCATTACTGATGTTTAGAACTGATGTTTAGAACTGATGTTTAGAACTGATGTTTAGAAGCATTTTTACATCTGTCAGATTTGTCTGAAAGTGTTTTAACAGTAAATGTGACTGCCTGTCGTGTATGTCCATCGGTGTGACATAATGTCCTATGAGGTGACACCAATAAATGAAAGGAAAAAAAGGTGGTGTCTTGAACAAAATAACCATGAGGCAGGTAACATTATAATAATGTAAGTAAAATAATTGCTTAAGTGTTATTACTGTGAATCTTACCCAAAATGTAATAGCGAGGCACTTGGTTATCATCAATATACAAGGAAATTATGTGATTTTCTATTTTAAATGCAAGAATATGATTACTGATTTCAGGACAGAAGTACCAAAATAATGAGTAAAAATACTGTTCTTGTCTATTTGGGAATCATTAAACCTTTATATTAGCATTACTTGTAATGTCACACAAGAGGACACATTCAAGGCGCTGATGCATGAAATGGTTCTTTACAATTTATGTAAAATCTAAATCGAAGCTGGTCATATAACATTTACTTTCATTTTGGAGGAAAGTCTATTTACACTTTGTTTGGGCCATATGGCTACCCTTACACTTCTTTATACACAGTGAACATTAAGTAGATTAGTAGTACACACAGTGAACATTAAGTAGATTAGTAGTACACACAGTGAACATTAAGTAGATTAGTAGTACACACATTGAACATTAAGTAGATTAGTAGTACACACAGTGAACGGTCAGATGCCGAGCAGTTTCCATACCAGGCGGTGATGCAACCGGTCAGGATGCTTTCCATGGTGCAGCTGTAAAACACTGTTGTGTCGTCTGCAAACATATTGATGGGGTTGGAGTCGTGCCTGGCCACGCAGTCATGGGTGAACAGGGAGTACAGGAGGGGACTAAGTATGCACCCCTGAGGGGCCCCAGTGTTGAGGATCAGTGTGGCAGATGTGTTGTTACCTACCCTTACCACTTGGGTGCGGCCCGTCAGGAAGTCCAGGATCCAGTTGCAGAGGGAGGTGTTTAGTCCCAGGGTCCTTAGCTTAGTGATGAGCTTTGAGGGCACTATGACTATAGTTTTGGCAAGTCGATTAAAACATCAACTTTGTTAGGACATCTACTTTGTTAGGACATCTACTGTGTTAGGACATCTACTTTGTTAGGACATCTACTGTGTTAGGACATTTCTAAGTGACCCCAACATTTTGAACGGTAGTGTATCTAGTTTCCTGTAACGGGTCACATATTATGTCAAGAACATCTCAAATAATAAGAGAAACGACAGTCCATCATTACTTCAAGGTCAGTCAACACTGACAATTTCAAGAACTTTGAAAGTTTCTTCAAGTACAGTCGCAAAAGCCATCAAGCGCTATGATGAAACTGTCTCTCATGAGGACCGCCACAGGACAGGAAGACCCAGAGTTACCTCTGCTGCAGAGGATAAGTTCATTAGAGTTACCAGCCTCTGATTGCAGCCCAAATAAATGGGTGGAGTTCAAGTAACAGACACATCTCAACATCAACTCTTCAGAGGAGATTGTGTGAATCAGGCCTTCATGGTCAAATTGCTGCAAAGAAACCACCACTAAAGGACACCAAAAAGAAGAAGAGACTTGCTTGGGCCAAGAAACACAAGCAATGGACATTAGACCGGTGGAAATCTGTCCTTTGGTCTGATGAGTCCAAATTAGAGATTTTTAGTTACAACTGCCGTGTCTTTGTGAGACGCAGAGTAGGTGAACGGATGATCTCTGCATGTGTGGTTCCCACCCTGAAGCATGGAGGAGGTGGTGTGATGGTTTGGGGGTGCTTAGCTGGTGACACTGTCAGTGATTTATTTAGAATTAAAGGGACCCCTAACCAGCATGGCTACCACACCATCCCATTAGGTTTGTGCTTAGTGGGACTATTATTTGTTTTTCAACAGGACAATGACCTGGCCTCCACAATCACCCGACCTCAACCCAATTTATTTTTTTATTTAACCTTTATTTAACTAGGCAAGTCAGTTAAGAACATATTCTTATTTACAATGACGGCCTACCTACAGGTCCAGCCCAATTGAGGTGGTTTGTAATGAGTTGGACCGCAGAGTGAAGCAAAAGCAGCCAACAAGTGCTCAGCATATGTGGGAACTCCTTCAAGACTGTTGGAAAAGCATTCCCCACGAAGCTGGTTGAGAGAATGCCTACTACTATCGTAGATATAAAATATATTTGATTTGTTAAACACTTTTCTGGTTACTTCATGATTTCATATGCGTTATTTCATAGTTTTGATGTCTTCACTATTATTTTAAAATGTAGAAAATAGTGAAAATAAAGAAGTAGTCCCGTGTAGCTTAGATGGTAGAAAATGGCGCTTGCAACGCCAGGTTTGTGGGTTTGATTCCCACAGGGGACCAGTACAAATAAAGTATGAACATGTATGCACCAACTAACTGTAAGTCGCTCTGGATAAGAGCGTCTATGTAATGTAAGTGAATAAGTAGGTGTGTCCAAACATTTGACTGGTACTGTATATTCATTTTGTGTTTTTCATGAATCTTAAAAAAAATAAAAGTTGTCTTCCACTATAACATTACAGACTATTTTGTGTAGATTGTTGAAAAAACCCACAAATAAATCCATCTCAATCCCAATTTTGAACAATGCTGAGTTAATGTTATGTCTCAGGCTGGACACATTGGCACAACCATATATAGCCTTGTCCTACCAACATATTCTGCATAACTTCCAATGGCATGATTGTGTTCCCAACACCCTAATGAGCAGAAGAACACATTACCTTTCAGCAGACAAAAAATGTCTCCACCTCCTCCAGGTGTCACATTCTGATCTGTTTCACCTGTCTGTGTGATTGTCTCCACCTCCTCCAGGTGTCTCACCCTGATCTGTTTCACCTGTCTGTGTGATTGTCTCCACCTCCTCCAGGTGTCTCACCCTGATCTGTTTCACCTGTCTGTGTGATTGTCTCCACCTCCTCCAGGTGTCTCACCCTGATCTGTTTCACCTGTCTGTGTGATTGTCTCCACCTCCTCCAGGTGTCTCCATCTTCCTCATTATCCCCAGTGTATTTATCCCTGTGTTCTGTTTGTCTGTTACCAGTTGGTTTTGTTTTATCAAGTCTACCAGCGTTTCCCCTCTGCTCCTGTCTCTCGATACTTCCTGTTTTCTAGTGTCCCTGGTTTTGACCATCCTGCCTGCCCTGACCCTGACCCTGACCCTGACCCTGACCCTGACCCTGACCCTGAGCCTGCCTGCAGTCTGGTACCTTTGCCCCCCCTATCTGGATTACTGACCTTTCCTTTTGCCTACAAATTACACCCACAGAAAGCTGAGAATAACAGTAGTTGCTCCCAAAGCTATGTATTTCCCTCAATTGGATTTCGAAATGTTGGATTCAGAAGCCTTTTTTATTTCCAGGAGCACACATCAAGTGGCTCGCTGTTTGACCAGATCATGGTTTTAGCCACCAGAAAATAGGAAGAAACTTTTGAGTGAGATGACCATTTAATGAATGTTCAACTCGCACTGATGGACCAATTAAAAACGTTACTCGGTCAGCCAAGTCAAAGGGTGACCCTGGTCATTTGGCAGTCATACAAAACTCCATGACCATCAGAGCCGTATTGTCCCCTTAGTAGTCAGATGTTAGTCACAGAGATCATTTAGTCTCATCTCGATTTCTTCAACCGAAAATATATGTTTAGTTCTATTTTTTTCTGGGTCTATTTAGTCAGTAAGGTGTTTGACGAAATTAAAACTGTCACACATGTGGAAAACAACAGCTTCATTGTGTGTGTGCGTGTGTGTGTCAGAGATAAAAAAGAGCTCTCACAGGGCCTTATCTTCCATCCCCATCTCTTTTTAATTCTCTCCTTCCTCTTCCAGCTCTTCTAATGTGGCGGCGGGAGCGGCATATCTGGGGAGGACGGCTGGCAAGATACACTCAGCCGAGTAGAGGGCGAACGGAGGGCGCGTAATTGAAAACACACACTGAGTCAGAAAGAGCCGAGCTACCAAGGGAGGTGGAGGAGGAGGAAGTGTGTGTGTTGGGGTGGCGGGAGGGGGGAGGGGGGAGGGAGGGAGGGTAGTGAGCAAGAAGGCCCTGATGAACAAAGGTTTGAATTGCGAAAGAGACAGAGTAGACTGTGCGTGACATCTGACTAAATACTCTCATTGTTTCTCTCCCCGAAAACAAGTATCAAGTAACGGAGCTGGGAGAGAGAGAGAGAGTCAGAGAGGCTGAGAGCTAGCCTGGGACCTGCCGTGCTGACTTCCCCCAACCAGTGTGTGTATGTGTGCATGGGTGTGTGATATGTGTGTTTGATTTTGTGTGTGTGTGTTTCTCTGTTTTTCTGTATGTGTGTGTGTGTGTGTGTGTTTGTCTGCCTAAGTGTGTGTCTCTATATGTGTGTGTGTGTGTGTGTGTGTGTGTGTGTGTGTGTGTGTGTGTGTGTGTTTGTCTGCCTAAGTGTGTGGCTCTATATGTGTGTGTGTGTGTGTGTGTGTGTGTGTTTGTCTGCCTAAGTGTGTGTCTCTATATGTGTGTGTGTGTCTGTGTGTTTATCAGTGTGTGTGTGTGTGTTTCTCTGCATATGTGCATGCTTGTGTGAGTATGAGTGTGTTTGTGTGTTACTTCCCCTAGCTAACCTCCCTAACAACCCCTCTGGCAGCAACTGGTAGAGAACGGCCCTTGAAAAATGTTTCAGCGTCTGAGGGGGTAAAACAACGTAACCCTGTGTACTACGACTTGGAACCGTCCCGCGGCTCATGGAAAGATTTACTGCTCAGGAAAAATACAATTAATACTGTAAGGACATGAGGTTTTCTTTGGGGGTTGAAATATGTTCGCCACATTCAAGTCATATGAGGATAAACATGCAGTGAAAGAAAGAACAGAAAAGAAAGAAAATCTGTATAGACCTATTTTAATGGGGAAAGTTATGCAGCCATTTGGGTGAATTTCTATACTCGCTGTATCACATTTCAAATGAATCACGTCCTGGAGTGCGATTCAGCGTTTGTTTGATTGTTACTAAGACTGCCTGGGCTCTCACTCATGTGGCAGTACTGCCTGGGACTCAGTCCAAACTCAGAGCATATGTTGGAAGTTTAGTGAATGTGTGTTTTTCTTAAACACACACACGGTTGGTTCTCTAGCCAGAATGCGTTAGTTTTCGTAGACTGTACAGTGTCAACATGCTGTCCTGTGATCACATCAGCGCCCACATCAACCAATCATCCTGCAACAACCTTTCTGGGTTGAGATAACAATAGCAAGGTGGATGTATGCAGGAAAGTGCACAAGAATCTGGACGGATTTTCCTGTGTGTGTGTGTGTGTGTGTGTGTGTGTGTGTGTGTGTGTGTGTGTGTGTGTGTGTGTGTGTGTGTGTGTATTCTATGTGCGTGCCTGCATGTACGTAGACTAAGTGTGTGTGAGAATTGAGACCTCTATTAAAACCATTTTTCTCCTTATCTAACTCTTGCCTTTGAACGCTGACTGGAGTTCTGGTATTTTTCTCTCTTTTTCTTTCTTTGGCCGCCAGTCCAAAGGGCATCCCTCCTTTCACTCACTTTCTTCTCCTCAACATCCCATTTAAATTCATCATGAGTCAAGTGTGGGGTGGTATTAGGGTAGTGGCAGCAGCGAGAGTCGGGGTGTGGGGGGCCATGGTGGTTGGTAGGGGTGGGCCATGGTGGTTGGTAGGGGTGGGCCATAGGGAACACTGCGGTCTCATTTCTAGCAGCATTGTAAGGGTGGGCTAATCGTTAGAGCCCAGCTTGAAAGGAAGTGGACAAAAGTTCATGGTGGGTCACTTTGGCGTGCTAACATGAAAGCAGCTCCCGGTTTTAATGAGGATTAACCCAAAAACTCCATTGACTGGACCACTATAAGAGCTGGAAGTGGCTTATGCACACACACACACACACACACACACACACTCAACACACACACACCCCCCCACCTCCTCCCCTCTCTCTCATACCTACCCCCTGGTGCCCCATAAACACCACACTCAACACACACACAATAACACATGTGGACATACACACCACACAGGCAAGCACCCACTTCCCAGCTGGGAGTTAAATGAGTTCAGTGACCGGTGCACTAAAGGTGTGTGTGTTCAGGTCACAGTGGCTCTGCTCATTTGGAGGTTAATGTGCCAGTATAGTGAACTGAAGGGCTTTTGCTGCATGGTGATACAGGGTACCGCTGACTCGCTTTGGCCCCAGGAACGAGGCCCCACACTGGATACAGGATTGTGTGTGATGCCCCCATGTGCTCCAGAGATAACCCCAGTCATTATGCAGAGAGAGAGAGAGAGAGAGAGGGGGAGAGAGAGGGAGAGACAGGGGGAGGGAGGGAGGTACTTTTTTGATCCCAGAGGGAAAATGTCTTTGTCAAGCAGCTACAACAAAACACAGGACAGGTGCAAAATGCCAGAACGAAAATACACAAAAGACAGATACATGATACATGATACATAGAGCGGCAGTATGAAAAGACATATACACGATACATGATACATAGAGCGGCAGTATGAACAGACAGATACACGATACATAGAGCGGCAGTATGAAAAGACAGATACATGATACATGATACATAGAGCGGCAGTATGAAAAGACAGATACACGATACATGATACATAGAGCGGCAGTATGAACAGACAGATACACGATACATAGAGCGGCAGTATGAAAAGACAGATACACGATACGTGATACATAGAGCGGCAGTATGAAAAGACAGATACATGATACATGATACATAGAGCGGCAGTATGAAAAGACAGATACACGATACATGATACATAGAGCGGCAGTATGAAAAGACAGATACACGATACATGATACATAGAGCGGCAGTATGAAAAGACAGATACACGATACATGATACATAGAGCGGCAGTATGAAAAGACAGATACATGACACATGATACATAGAGCGGCAGTATGAACAGACAGATACACGATACATAGAGCGGCAGTATGAAAAGACAGATACACGATACATGATACATAGAGCGGCAGTATGAAAAGACAGATACATGATACATAGAGCGGCAGTATGAAAAGACAGATACACGATACATGATACATAGAGCGGCAGTATGAAAAGACAGATACACGACACATGATACATAGAGCGGCAGTATGAACAGACAGATACATGATACAAAGAGCGGCAGTATGAAAAGACAGATACACGATACATGATACATAGAGCGGCAGTATGAAAAGACAGATACACGATACATGATACATAGAGCGGCAGTATGAAAAGACAGATACATGATACATAGAGCGGCAGTATGAAAAGACAGATACACGACACATGATACATAGAGCGGCAGTATGAAAAGACAGATACACGATACATGATACATAGAGCGGCAGTATTAAAAGACAGATACATAATACATGATACATAGAGCGGCAGTATGAAAAGACAGATACATGATACATAGAGCGGCAGTATGAAAAGACAGATACATGATACATAAAGCGGCAGTATGAAAAGACAGATACATTATACATGATACATAGAGCGGCAGTATGAAAAGACAGATACATGATACATAGAGTGGCAGTATGAAAAGACAGATACACGATACATGATACATAGAGCGGCAGTATGAAAAGACAGATACACGACACATGATACATAGAGCGGCAGTATGAACAGACGGATACATGATACAAAGAGCGGCAGTATGAAAAGACAGATACACGATACATGATACATAGAGCGGCAGTATGAAAAGACAGATACACGATACATGATACATAGAGCGGCAGTATGAAAAGACAGATACATGATACATAGAGCGGCAGTATGAAAAGACAGATACACGACACATGATACATAGAGCGGCAGTATGAAAAGACAGATACACGATACATGATACATAGAGCGGCAGTATTAAAAGACAGATACATAATACATGATACATAGAGCGGCAGTATGAAAAGACAGATACATGATACATAGAGCGGCAGTATGAAAAGACAGATACATGATACATAAAGCGGCAGTATGAAAAGACAGATACATTATACATGATACATAGAGCGGCAGTATGAAAAGACAGATACATGATACATAGAGTGGCAGTATGAAAAGACAGATACACGATACATGATACATAGAGCGGCAGTATGAAAAGACAGATACACGATACATGATACATAGAGCGGCAGTATGAAAAGACAGATACACGATACATAGAGCGGCAGTATGAAAAGACAGATACACGATACATGATACATAGAGCGGCAGTATGAAAAGACAGATACACGATACATAGAGCGGCAGTATGAAAAGACAGATACACGATACATAGAGCGGCAGTATGAAAAGACAGATACACGATACATGATACATAGAGCGGCAGTATGAAAAGACAGATACACGACACATGATACATAGAGCGGCAGTATGAACAGACAGATACATGATACATAGAGCGGCAGTATGAAAAGACAGATACACGATACATGATACATAGAGCGGCAGTATGAAAAGACAGATACACGATACATGATACATAGAGCGGCAGTATGAAAAGACAGATACATGATACATAGAGCGGCAGTATGAAAAGACAGATACACGACACATGATACATAGAGCGGCAGTATGAAAAGACAGATACACGATACATGATACATAGAGCGGTAGTATGAAAAGACAGATACATTATACATGATACATAGAGCGGCAGTATTAAAAGACAGATACATGATACATAGAGTGGCAGTATGAAAAGACAGATACATGATACATAGAGAGGCAGTATGAAAAGACAGATACATGATACATGATACGTAGAGCGGCAGTATGAAAAGACAGATACACGATACATAGAGCGGCAGTATGAAAAGACAGATACACGATACATGATACATAGAGCGGAAGTATGAATAGACAGATACACGACACATGATACATAGAGCGGCAGTATGAACAGACAGATACATGATACATAGAGCGGCAGTATGAAAAGACAGATACACGATACATGATACATAGAGCGGCAGTATGAAAAGACAGATACACGATACATGATACATAGAGCGGCAGTATGAAAAGACAGATACATGATACATAGAGCGGCAGTATGAAAAGACAGATACACGACACATGATACATAGAGCGGCAGTATGAAAAGACAGATACACGATACATGATACATAGAGCGGTAGTATGAAAAGACAGATACATAATACATGATACATAGAGCGGCAGTATGAAAAGACAGATACATGATACATAGAGCGGCAGTATAAAAAGACAGATACATGATACATAGAGCGGCAGTATGAAAAGACAGATACATTATACATGATACATAGAGCGGCAGTATGAAAAGACAGATACATGATACATGATACATAGAGCGGCAGTATGAAAAGACAGATACATGATACATGATACATAGAGCGGCAGTATGAAAAGACAGATACACGATACATGATACATAGAGCGGCAGTATGAAAAGACAGATACACGATACATGATACATAGAGCGGCAGTATGAAAAGACAGATACATGATACATAGAGCGGCAGTATGAACAGACAGATACATGATACATAGAGCGGCAGTATGAAAAGACAGATACATGATACATGATACATAGAGCGGCAGTATGAAAAGACAGATACATGATACATAGAGCGGCAGTATGAAAAGACAGATACATGATACATAGAGCGGCAGTATGAAAAGACAGATACATTATACATGATACATAGAGCGGCAGTATGAAAAGACAGATACATGATACATAGAGCGGCAGTATGAAAAGACAGATACACGACACATGATACATAGAGCGGCAGTATGAAAAGACAGATACACGATACATGATACATAGAGCGGTAGTATGAAAAGACAGATACATAATACATGATACATAGAGCGGCAGTATGAAAAGACAGATACATGATACATAGAGCGGCAGTATGAAAAGACAGATACATGATACATAGAGCGGCAGTATAAAAAGACAGATACATGATACATAGAGCGGCAGTATGAAAAGACAGATACATGATACATAGAGCGGCAGTATGAAAAGACAGATACATGATACATGATACATAGAGCGGCAGTATGAAAAGACAGATACATGATACATGATACATAGAGCGGCAGTATGAAAAGACAGATACATGATACATGATACATAGAGCGGCAGTATGAAAAGACAGATACATGATACATAGAGCGGCAGTATGAAAAGACAGATGCATTATACATGATACATAGAGCGGCAGTATGAAAAGACAGATACATGATACATATAGCAGCAGTATGAAAAGACAGATACATGATACATGATACATAGAGCGGCAGTATGAAAAGACAGATACACGATACATGATACATAGAGCGGCAGTATGAAAAGACAGATACATGATACATGATACATAGAGCGGCAGTATGAACAGACAGATACATGATACATAGAGCGGCAGTATGAAAAGACAGATACATGATACATGATACATAGAGCGGCAGTATGAAAAGACAGATACACGATACATGATACATAGAGCGGCAGTATGAAAAGACAGATACATGATACATGATACAAAGAGCGGCAGTATGAACAGACAGATACATGATACATAGAGCGGCAGTATGAAAAGACAGATACATGATACATGATACATAGAGCGGCAGTATGAAAAGACAGCTACATGATACATAGAGCGGCAGTATGAAAAGACAGATACATTATACATGATACATAGAGCGGCAGTATGAAAATACATACATGATACATGATACATAGAGCGGCAGTATGAAAAGACAGATACATGATACATGATACATAGAGCGGCAGTATGAAAAGACAGATACATGATACATGATACATAGAGCGGCAGTATGAAAAGACAGATACATGATACATAGAGCGGCAGTATGAAAAGACAGATACATTATACATGATACATAGAGCGGCAGTATGAAAAGACAGATACATGATACATAGAGCGGCAGTATGAAAAGACAGATACATGATACATGATACATAGAGCGGCAGTATGAAAAGACAGATACACGATACATGATACATAGAGCGGCAGTATGAAAAGACAGATACATGATACATGATACATAGAGCGGCAGTATGAAAAGACAGATACACGATACATGATACATAGAGCGGCAGTATGAAAAGACAGATACATGATACATGATACCTAGAGCGGCAGTATGAAAAGACAGATACATGATACATAGAGCGGCAGTATAAAAAGACAGATACATGATACATAGAGCGGCAGTATGAAAAGACAGATACATGATACATAGAGCGGCAGTATGAAAAGACAGATACATGATACATAGAGCGGCAGTATGAAAAGACAGATACACGATACATGATACATAGAGCGGCAGTATGAAAAGACAGATACATGATACATGATACATAGAGCGGCAGTATGAAAAGACAGATACACGATACATGATACATAGAGCGGCAGTATGAAAAGACAGATACATTATACATGATACATAGAGCGGCAGTATGAAAAGACAGATACACGATACATGATACATAGAGCGGCAGTATGAAAAGACAGATACATTATACATTATACATAGAGCGGCAGTATGAAAAGACAGATACACGATACATGATACATAGAGTGGCAGTATGAAAAGACAGATACACGACACATGATACATAGAGCGGCAGTATGAAAAGACAACCTGGTTCAGTGGTCTAAGACACTACATCTCAGTGCTAGAGGAGTCACTACAGACAACCTGGTTCAGTGGTCTAAGACACTGCATCTCAGTGCTAGAGGAGTCACTACAGACAACCTGGTTCAGTGGTCTAAGACACTGCATCTCAGTGCTAGAGGAGTCACTACAGACAACCTGGTTCAGTGGTCTAAGACACTGTATCTCAGTGCTAGAGGAGTCACTACAGACAACCTGGTTCAGTGGTCTAAGACACTGCATCTCAGTGTTAGTGGAGTCACTACAGACAACCTGGTTCAGTGGTCTAAGACACTGCATCTCAGTACTAGAGGAGTCACTACAGACAACCTGGTTCAGTGGTCTAAGACACTGCATCTCAGTGTTAGAGGAGTCACTACAGACAACCTGGTTCAGTGGTCTAAGACACTGTATCTCAGTGCTAGAGGAGTCACTACAGACAACCTGGTTCAGTGGTCTAAGACACTGCATCTCAGTACTAGAGGAGTCACTACAGACAACCTGGTTCAGTGGTCTAAGACACTGCATCTCAGTACTAGAGGAGTCACTACAGACAACCTGGTTCAGTGGTCTAAGACACTGCATCTCAGTGCTAGAGGAGTCACTACAGACAACCTGGTTCAGTGGTCTAAGACACTGCATCTCAGTGCTAGAGGAGTCACTACAGACAACCTGGTTCAGTGGTCTAAGACACTGTATCTCAGTGCTAGAGGTGTGACTACAGACAACTTGGTTCGAATCCAGACTGTATCACAATCCGGCCGTGACTGGGAGTCCCATGGCCCAGCGTTGTTCGAGTTTGGCCGCTGTAGGCCGTCATTGTAAATAAGAATGTGTTCTTAACTGACTTGCCTAGTTAAATAAAGTTATAATAATAATATACACTTACACACACTGTCACTGATTACTGCAACAGACTTTACCGTCAACCAGGTACGCAAAAATGAGGAAAGGAAACAACACCACAAAGCAAGAATCTCTATTCCCATGAGATGTTCCTCTCTGACAGTTGGGTTCTAGGACCGTCTGCAGCAGTACAGGGTCTAGTCACAACTCAATGGTAAGCATCCAAAATGATCCACATCAGCTACAACAATCGGTAACACTTAATAATGTTCAATAAGAGTAGGTGTATACATGTTTAAAAATGCTTAAATATGCATTAAATTATTATAAATGCTGTAAATACTTATGGGAGGAAAGCTTACAATAATTATAAATGTTTATACATGTTTACAAATATAATTGTTAAGTGTATACATGGTTTATTAATGTCTGTTCACAATATTTATTATAAAGTGTTACCCAATATTACCCATGATATTTATTATAAAGTGTTACCAAATATTACCCATGATATTTATTATAAAGTGTTTCCCAATATTACCCATGATATTTATTATGAAGTGTTACCCAATATTACCCATGATATTTATTATGAAGTGTTACCCAATATTACCCATGATATTTATTATGAAGTGTTACCCAATATTACCCATGATATTTATTATGAAGTGTTACCAAATATTACCCATGATATTTATTATGAAGTGTTACGCAATATTACCAATGGTATTTATTATAAAGTGTTACCCAATACTACCCATGATATTTATTATGAAGTGTTACCCAATATTACCCATGATATTTATTATGAAGTGTTACATAATATTACCCATGATATTTATTATGAGGTGTTACCGAATATTACCCATGATATTTATTATGAAGTGTTACCAAATATTACCCATATTTATTATGAAGTGTTATGCAATATTACCCATATTTATTATGAAGTGTTATGCAATATTACCCATGATATTTATTATGAAGTGTTACATAATATTACCCATGATATTTATTATGAAGTGTTACCCAATATTACCCATTATATTTATTATGAGGTGTTACCGAATATTACCATTATATTTATTTTAAAGTGTTACCCAATATTACCCATGATATTTATTATAAAGTGTTACCCAATATTACCCATGATATTTATTATGAAGTGTTACCAAATATTACCCATATTTATTATGAAGTGTTATGCAATATTACCCATGATATTTATTATGAAGTGTTATGCAATATTACCCATAATATGTATTATAAAGTGTTACCCAATATTACCCATGATATTTATTATGAAGTGTTACCCAATATTTATTATGAAGTGTTACCCAATATTACCCATGATATTTATTTTAAAGTGCTACCCAATATTACCCATGATATTTATTATGAAGTGTTACCCAATATTACCCATGATATTTATTATAAAGTGTTACCCAATATTACCAATGGTATTTACTATAAAGTGTTACCCAATATTACCCATGATATTTATTATGAAGTGTTACCCAATATTACCCATGATATTTATTATAAAGTGTTACCCAATATTACCCATGATATTTATTATGAAGTGTTACCCAATATTACCCATGATATTTATTATAAAGTGTTACCCAATATTACCAATGGTATTTACTATAAAGTGTTACCCAATATTACCCATGATATTTATTGTGAAGTGTTACCCAATATTACCCATGATATTTATTATGAAGTGTTACCCAATATTACCCATGATATTTATTATGAAGTGTTACATAATATTACCCATGATATGTATTATGAAGTGTTACCCAATATTACCCATGATATTTATTATGAAGTGTTACCCAATATTACCCATGATATTTATTATAAAGTGTTACCCAATATTACCAATGGTATTTACTATAAAGTGTTACCCAATATTACCCATGATATTTATTGTGAAGTGTTACCCAATATTACCCATGATATTTATTATGAAGTGTTACCCAATATTACCCATGCTATTTATTATGAAGTGTTACCCAATATTACCCATGATATTTATTATGAAGTGTTACCCAATATTACCCATGATATTTATACCCAACAGCTATTTTAGGCTACTGGTTTATACCCTCCCTCTTTGTTCCTAGAAGTGGGAGGATGGCACAATGGACATCATGCTGGAGATTTTGGCACATTTGGTCTTTGTTGCCAGCTACTCAACCACTTTACGTAACAGCCTGGTAACACTCCCAGCAATATGGTGGCAGTAGACGGGGATTGTGGGTGATTACATGGGACAGCATGTGGGCCCCAGCCCTGCTTTAAATTCCAGGATGTCATACTCATTTAGTGCAGAGTTAAAAAAGTTATACAAATATTAGCACAATTCTTTTTAAAAATAGTAACGCAATACAATAACCAGCCTATAGAATAAGTACCAGCACCAAGTCATTGTGCAGAAGCATGTGGCAGCCAAGGTAATACAGTATGTATGTAGATGCAGAAGTTTCAACGCAATCAGGGTAGACAATATAGGTGAGACTAGTATGCTCATATTTGTTGATTACTGCATACATTTTTACTAAAAAGCATGTTCTAAAAAGTATTTAGTACCACTTGTACACAGTATGCTGTTTTAATAAGTAATAGGCAAGACTGATTTCAGACACAGCCAGTGATTATGTACGTATTTTCCACTAGCCTATTGCTGACGAAAAGTATTAACACTGTTTGAATACCTGTAATTGAGTTCTAGATAGTACTCTGATTATGTATGTGAAAATAGTATGTTTTAAAGTATGTGAAATATTTAACATTTAGTATGCTTTAAATGCCAGGATGTCATTCTCATTTAGTCTTTTCATCTAGTATGAATTCGCTGCATTCTATTGAGGAAGAGAAACGTATTTTCAGATCCATGTGTCTGAAAACAGCTGATAATCTAATTAGAGGATGTGATGATGGCGGGGAACAAGCATGATGTCGGGGAACAAGCATGATGGCGGGGAACAAGCATGATGGCGGGGAACAAGCATGATGGCGGGGAACAAGCATGATGGCGGGGAACAAGCATGATGGCGGGGAACAAGCATGATGGCGGGGAACAAGCATGATGGCGGGGAACAAGCATGATTGCACGTTAAATGACGCCTTCTCAGTATGGATGAGTCTAGTATGTTAATATGTGTTACTTACAGCATACATTTTTACTAAACAGTATATTCTATAAGTTTGGTAAGAGGATTAGTACACAGTATGTAGTTTTAGTAAGTAGTAAGCAAGACAGGTTTCGGGGATGGCCTTTGTATTAATCATAGTACATACTATTTAGAACATACATTCTTAGAGTTCCAAAAGGGTTCTTCGGCTGTCCCCATAGGATAACTCTTATGGTTCTACGTGGAACCAAAGATTATCATGTGTATGTAGGCTAGTTAACTGTTTATCATAGGCCTATATATGTTTTATGTGTATCTCCATGTATCTTCCTGTGTGTTATGTCCTGTTTTAGCCCTACACTGAGGAACACATTAGAAATAAGTGTTTTTACGCTTTCATGAGTTATCTTCTGGGGTTCTTGAACTTTAAAAAAATGTTTTCAACTGTACAGATTGTTTTACCTGAAATAAAATAAATCAATCAATCGTAATGTTCATAGTGCCCTCAAAGCTCATCACTAAGCTAAGGACCCTGGGACTAAACACCTCACTCAGCAACTGGATCCTGGACTTCCTGACGGGCCGCCCCCATGTGGTAAAGGTAGGTAACAACACATCTGCCATGCTGATCCTCAACACGGGGGTCCCTCAGGGGTGCATGCTCAGTCCCCTCCTGTACTCCCTGTTCACCCACGACTGCATGGCCAGGCACGACTCCAACACCATCATTAAGTTTGCAGATGACAATGGTGGTAGGCCTGATCACCGACAACGATGAGACAGCCTATAGGGAGGAGTTCAGAGACCTGGCCGTGTGGTGCCAGGATAACAACCTCTCCTTCAACGTGATCAAGACAAAGGAGATGATTGTGGACTACAGGAAAAAGAGGACTAAGCACGCCCCCATTCTCATCGACAGGGCTGTAGTGGAGCAGGTTGAGAGTTCTACATCACCAACAAACTATCATGGTCCAAACACACCAAGACAGTTGTGAAGACGGCACGGGAAAGCCTATTCCCCCTCAGGAGACTGAAAAGATTTAGCATGGGTCCTCAGATCCTCAAAAAGTTCTACAGCTGCACCATCGAGAGCATCCTGACTGGTT